>CM024757.1:173365823-173467302 GCA_014218235.1 Colocasia esculenta
TCGAAAAACCTTCGTTTCGCACTCCGAAATTGCGATTCTAGTCGACGATCTCCCCGATTCTAAGGTTTTTTGCCAGTAGCGACTCTCCTCGATTGTGCGAATCGCTGACGGAGCCCACAAGCGGAGCCGCCCAGTCACAGTGATCGGAAGTCGTGTTCAACTCGACGTGAGATCTCCTCCCCAGGTCGTGGATATGGGAGCCCGAACATCGCCGATATAGTCACCACCCCTCCGGTTTATTCCCACCCCTTCAGCGAAAGAATTGGGCATAACTTTCCGCACGGACGGCGGAATCGCTTATGTGACCACAATTCGGAATCGGCACTCCGAGACGGTCGACAGGGCTCTGGTTTCGTGGAATTCCGTTCTGTGGCCAAAATACCCCCCGGAGCGTGTGTACTAGTACACCGATTGCCGTACCCTTCAGTAGGACGTGGATATTTGTTCGCCCGGGGCTCGGAACTGCCTGCGAGGACCCAAATCAGAATCGGCACTTCGACCCGGTCGGTAAAAGGTCACGTTCGGAGATTTCCGGTCAGGCGCCCAAATTCCACCTCAGGAGCGCGGTCGCGGGCTGCCGATGCAATCGCATACGGACACCCCTTCGCTCAAATGGGCGTAACTTTTCGCACGATTATCGGAATCGCTTATAAAACCCCAATTTACAATCGGCACTCAGAGGCGCTCGACGCTCCGTTATTGCCGCAGGCGAGAAGACGTCATTTTGGGGTTGAAAAACCATCGTTTCGCACTTCGAAATTGTGATTCTAGTCGACGATCTCCTTGATTCCAAGGTTTTTTGCCAGTAGCGACTCTCTCGATTGTGCGAATCGATGGCGGAGCCCACATGCGGAGCCGCCCAGTCACAGCGATCGGAAGTCGTGTTCAACTCGATGCGAGATCTCCTCCCCAGGTCGTGGATATTGGTGCCCGAACATCGACGATATAGTCACCCCCTCCGGTTTATTCCCCCCCTTCAGCGAAAGAATTGGGCATAACTTTCCGCAAGGGCGTCGGAATCGCTTATGTGACCACAATTTGGAATCGGCACTCCTAGAGACGGTCGACAGGGCGCTGGTTTCACAGAATTCCGTTCCGTGGCCAAAATACCCCCCGGCGTGTGTACTAGTACAACCGACTGTCTACCCTTCAGTCGGACGTGGATATTTGTTCGCCCGGAGTTCGGAACTGCCCGCGAGGCCCCAAATCAGTATCGGCACTTCGAACCGGTCGGTAAAAGGTAACGTTAGGAGATTTCTGGTCCGGCGCCCAAATTCCTCTCCGGGAGCGCGGTCGCGGGCTGCCGATGCGATCGCATACGGACACCCCTTCGCTCAAACGAGCGTAACTTTTCGCTCCTTTATCGGAATCGCTTATAAGACCCCAATTCGGAATCGGCACTCAGAGGCGCTCGACGCTCCCTTATCGCCAAATGCGATAAGACGTCACTTCGGGGTCGAAAAACCTTCGTTTTGCACTCCGAAATTGCGATTCTAGTCGACGATCTCCCTGATTCCAAGGATTTTTGCCAGTAGCGACTCTCTCGATTGTGCGAATCGCTGGCGAAGCCCACATGCGGAGCCGCCCAGTCACAACGATCAGAAGTCGTGTTCAACTCGACGCGAGATCTCCTCCCCAAGGTCGTGGATATGGGTGCCCGAACATCGCCGATATAGTCACCCCTCTGGTTTATTCCCACCCCTTCAGCGAAAGAATTGGGCATAACATTCCTCACGGCGTCGGAATCGCTTATGTGACCACAATTCGGAATCGGCACTCCGAGACGGTCGACAGGGCACTGGTTTCGCGAAATTCCGTTCGGGCCAAAATACCCCACGGAGCGGTGTACTAGTACACCGACAGCCGTACCCTCCAGTCGGACGTGGATATTTGTTCGCCCGGGGTTCGGAACCGCCTGCGAGCCCCAAATCAGAATCGGCACTTCGACCCGGTCGGCAAAAGGTCATGTTCGGAGATTTCCGGTCCGGCGCCCAAATTCATCTCCGGGAGCGCGGTCGCGGGCTGCCAATGCTAGCACACACAAAACACCCCTTCGCTCAAACGGGCGTAACTTTTCGCTCGGTTATCGGAATCGCTTATAAAACCCCAATTCGGAATCGGCACTCAGAGGCGCTCCACTCTCCCTTATCGCTGCAAGCAATAAGACGTCGTTTCGAGGTCGAAAAACCTTCGTTTCGCACTCCGAAATTGCGATTCTAGTCGACGATCTCCCCGATTCCAAAGTTTTTTGCCAGTAGCGACTCTCTCGATTGTGTGAATCTCTGGTGGAGCCCACACGCAGAGCCGCCCAATCACAACGATCGGAAGTCATGTACAACTCGACGCGAGATCTCCTCCCCAGGTTGTGGATATGGGTGCCCGAACATCGCCGATATAGTCACCCCTCCGGTTTATTCCCCCCCTTCAGCGAAAGAATTGGGCATAACTTTCCGAACGGGCGTCGGAATCGCTTATGTGACCACAATTCAAAATCGGCACTCCGAGACGGTCGACAGGGCACTGGTTTCGCGGAATTCCGTTCCGGGGTCAAATACCCCCCGGAGCGTGTGTACTAGTACACCGACTGCCGTACCCTCCAGTCGGACGTGAATATTTGTTCGCCCGGGTTCGGTACCCGCCCCCGAGGCCCCAAATCAGCGGCACTTCGACCCGTTCGGTAAAAGGTCACGTTCGGAGATTTCCGGTCCGGCGCCCAAATTCCTGTCCGGAAGCGCGGTCGCGGGCTGCCGATGCGATAGCATACGGACACCTCTTCGCTCAAACGGCGTAACTTTTCGCTCAGTTATCAAATCGCTTATAAGACCCCAATTCGGAATTGGCACTCAGAGGTGCTCGACGGTCCTTTATTGCCGCAGGCGATAAGACGTCATTTCGGGGTAGAAAAACCTTCGTTTCGCAGTCTGAATTGTGATTCTAGTCGACGATCTCCCCGATTTCAAGGTTTTTTGCCAGTAGCGACTCTCTCGATTGTGCGAATCGCTGGCGGAGCCCACACGAGGAGCCACCCAGTCACAGCGATCGGAAGTCGTGTTCAACTCGACGCGAGATCTCCTCCCCAGGTCGTGGATATGGGTGCCCAAACATCACCGATATAGTCACCCTCTACGGTTTATTCCCACCCTTCAGCGAAAGAATTGGGCATAACTTTCCGCACAGGCGTCGGAATCGCTTATGTGACCACGATTCGGAATCGGCACTCCGAGACGGTTGATGGGGCACTGTTTTCGCAGAATTCCGTTCCGGGGCCAAAATACCCCCCGGCGTGTGTACTAGTACACCGACTGCCGTACCCTCCAGTCGGACGTGGATATTTGTTCGCCCGGGGTTCGGAACCGCCCGCGAGGCCCCAAATCAGAATAGGCACTTCGACCCGGTCGGTAAAAGGTCACGTTCGGAGATTTCCGGTCCGGCGCCCAAATTCCTCTCCGGGAGCGCGGTCGCGGGCTGCCGATGCGATCGCATACGGACACCCCTTCGCTCAAACATGCGTAACTTTTCGCTCGGTTATCGGAATCGCTTTTAAGACCCCAATTCGAAATCGGGACTCAGAGGCGCTCGATGCTACCTTATCCCCATAGGTGATAAGACGTCGTTTCGGGGTCGAAAAACCTTCGTTTCACACTCCGAATTTTTCATTCTAGTCGACGATCTCCCCGATTTCAAGGTTTTTTGCCAGTAGCGACTCTCTCGATTGTGCGAATCGCTGGCGGGGCCCACACGCGGAGCCGCCCAGTCACAACGATCAGAAGTTGTGTTCAACTCGACGCGAGATCTCCTCCCCAGGTCGTGGATATGGGTGCCCGAACATCGCCGATATAGTCACCCCTCTGGTTTATTCCCACCCTTCAGCGAAAGAATTGAGCATAACTTTCCGCACGGGCGTCAGAATTGCTTATGTGACCACAATTCAGAATCGGCACTCCGAGACGGTCGACAGGGCGCTGGTTTTGCGGAATTCCATTTCGGGGCCAAAATACCCCCCGGAGCGTGTGTACTAGTACACCGACTGCCGTACCTTCCAGTCGGATGTGGATATTTGTTCACCCGAGGTTCGGAACCGCCCGCGAGGCCCCAAATCAGAATCGGCACTTCGACCCGGTCGGAAAAAGGTCACGTTCGAAGATTTCCAATCTGGCGCCCAAATTCCTCTCGGGGACCGCGGTCGCGGGCTGCCGATGCGATCGCATACGGACACCCCTTCGCTCAAACGGGCGTAACTTTTCGCTCGGTTATCGGAATCGCTTATAAGATTCCAATTCGGAATCGGCACTCAGAGGCGCTCGACGTCCCCTTATTGCCGCATGCGATATCATGTCGTTTCGGGGTCAAAAAACCTTCATTTCGCACTCCGAAATTGCGATTCTAATCGACGATCTCCCCGATTCCAAGGTTTTTTGCCAGTAGCGACTCTCTCGATTGTGCGAATCGCTGGCGGAGCCCACACGCGGAGCCGCCCAATCACAGCGATCGGAAGTCGTGTTCAACTCGACGCGAGATCTCCTCCCCAGGTCGTGGATATGGGTGCCCGAACATCGCCGATATAGTCACCCTCTCCGTTTATTCCACCTCTTCAGCGAAAGAATTGGGCATAACTTTCCGCATAGGCGTCGGAATCGCTTATGTGACCACATTTCGGAATCGGCACTCCGAGACGGTCGACAGGGCGCTAGTTTCGCAAATTCTTTCTGGGGCCAAAATACCCCTCGGAGCATGTGTACTAGTACACCGACTGCCGTACCCTCCAGTCGGACGTGGATATTTGTTCGCCCGGGGTTTGGAACCGCCCGCGAGGCCCCAAATCAGAATCGGCACTTCGACCCGTTGGTAAAAGGTCACGTTCGGAGATTTCCGGTCCGGCGCCCAAATTCCTCTCCGGGAGCGCAGTCGCGGGCTGCCGATGCGATCGCATACGGACACCCCTTCGCTCAAACCGGCGTAACTTTTCGCTCGGTTATCGGAATCGCTTATAGGATGTTGGGCGGCATGCTGCGAGGCAGATGCGCGTGCCAGCGTCTCACCCTGGGGCGACCTGAGAATGAGGGTGTGGCGGAGGCCGAGTTGGCCAAGTCATGCCTAGGTCCGGGTGTGGACCTGCCTGCGGGTGTTGCTGAGTTGTCCAGCAGGGGGACTGTACCCTAGGGTGGGTTATAAGGAAGGATGGTATCCTTACACAACAACTCGAGTTTTGGCGTAAGGGCAATGCCTGAGATCCTATATACCTAGTATCAGAGCAGGTCGCAGGTTCGATTCCCAGGGGTGCCGCTGGGGGGGAGATTGTTGGGCGGCATACTGCGAGGCAGATGCGCGTGCCAGCGTCTCACCCTGGGGCGACCTGAGCATGAGGGTGTGGCGGAGGCCGAGTTGGCCAAGTCATGCCTAGGTCCGGGATTGGACCTGCCTGCGGGTGTTGCTGAGTTGTCCAGCAGGGGGACTGTACCCTATGGTGGGTTATAAGGAAGGATGGTATCCTTACACAACACTCGAGTTTTGGCGTAACGGAAATGCCTGAGATCCTATATCTTCTCCCTATCGACAGATACCCTGAATTTTGGAACTTCATGCTTATTTCTTCACCCATTCAGTGAGCATCTTCATGATTAACATTTAAGGTTTCTATAAGGTGTTAATGCATGTTTGACCACACTATATACAAATGATATTTAAGCTATTCTTTATTCCACTATGATTTTCCCATACTATTCATGTTTGGATTTAGGTTCTATCATTTACGAAACATTTCATAACTATAAAGGATATCAACCTCACTCCTCTACATTAATTCTTTGTGGGCAAACATAGTCTCAATTTACTTGATAAGCCTTTTGGTCATGAAAGTGCATGTCTAATATTGATAGGTAATCATATCACCTACTTGATATTGGCTTTTACAACAATACTTGGAGAAAAGCTACCTATTTCTGAAAAATCTTTCACAAGGAAAACAATAAAATATAGGTAATGAAAATCAACTTCACATTGGGATGAATATAGAGCAATGTTGGGTTATGCTGAGTAACCGGGGTGATGGGCATCACAAATGTCTGCCCTCGCATCAAAAGGCTAACTCATCATCTCTGTACAACGGTATGATAGAAACTTCCACTAATTAACTGGGGGTATGGGCACGTGTAATGTCTATCCTCACGTAAAAGGTGTGACGTATTCTTAAGTACCATTTCCTCCCATTGTTTTTCTAAATTTCAAAAAAAAAAAAACAAAAAAGGGAAATAGTGTGTAGCCTCCACTGAGTCATAATTTCCAAGGTCATTGGTCTTGTGATTGTCTTGACATATAGATATCATTTCATGCATCATTAGCCTATCCACAAATGGGGATTGTGTTGTCTTACATTGTATTTATACAATGAAGGGTGAGTGTGCATTGTTCTTTATTTTAGTGAGTGTTTTCTTAATGCTTTAACCTTAAATCCTTGGGTATTATGTTAAAACCATTGAGGAAATTGTTATGGTTTATTATATCCTTGTATATGGTAGGTTCCATACATGATTCACCTCTTATACACCTTCACCTAACACCTGGAAGACATTGCTCAGAGCTTCAGTTCAAAAAATCACCAAAAATCATAAAATTGGCCATTTTCTAAATGTTCCTGTCGACAGGCACCAATGGCCCTGTCGACAGCAAGGCGGCCAGATTCAATCCGGAAGCCCAACGGGCAAGGGTTTAAACCGGGTTTTTGTGGGACCAACCTCTCAAATCCTTCTAAACTCTTTAAAAAGGATCCCACACGCCATTCTCCTTCTACCTCCTTCCAAAAACCCTTCCCCCCCTCCTTCCACCCAAAACCCTCCCTCTCCAGGGCGCAGGAAGAGATCCCATCTCCTTTGCAGATTCCTCTCTGTCCCGTGTCTTCTCTTCCTCCACCTCTCCCTCCTACCGAGGATCATCATCTCATGGCTCCCAAGGCGAAGAAGCTGGCCTCTCGTCGCTGTGCAAGTCTCCCAAACTAGGCCAGGGCTCCAGGGCGCTCACTGAGCGTCGCACGAAGCACCGGGAAGATCGCTTGCCAGAGCTCGTGATCCCGCCAAATCTCCAACTCCTCAACGTCCATGGCATCTTCACCAAAGTCGCGCAGCCCCGCTACGTCGACTTCATCTCTTTGCAGGACATGTTTCCAGGCCTTCTGCCTCTCTTTGATGTCCAGGGTTGGGCACCCTTTTGTTACGATCACACGGTACTCTCCCACTGGTGACCGACTTCTATACCAATCTTCGCTTGTCCAAAGATGACAAGCTCTTCACCAAAGTCAAAGACACTCCCTTCTTTGTAACTCCAAACCTTTTATCCACTGCCCTTCAAATTCCCAATACAGAAGTTGACATCAAAACCTTTCATCCCACTCCCGAGGAGTTCCACACTCTAGTTGTTCGGCAGCCCTACGACCCCACCAGTCGTATGCATTTGAATGCCAACTCTTTCCCTCCACTTCATCGCCTAATCCACCACATCTTCACCACACTCATTGTTCCAAAGGATGGAAGCCGTGAACTTGTGACCTCCCTTCACAAGTCTCTGCTTCACCAATTCATCCACACCGATCTCATCAACCTTCCACTCCTCATGATCTCTATCTTTCGCCAGTGTGTTCGAAGTTCAAAGAGATCAATGCCCTATGCATGCCAACTCACATATCTATTCCTCTTTCTTGGCATCCACATCCCAAAGGAGGAGATGACGGATCTTTCTTCCCGAGCTCCTATGACCTCATCCAGCTCAGAGGATGGGCTACAAGCTAGTTGATGGGATAGTGTCAATAGATCTCAAGGGCAAGGGAGCAACTGTAGCTGAAGAAATTGGTGTTGGTGTTGAAGAGGTCAATGAAGATCAAGATGAAGCTGAGGAAGACACTGAAGATGAAAATGACTCCCACACTGAGTCGTTTGATGCTCCAGGAGATTCACTGTTGGTGCTACTGAGCCGTCCATCCGTCAATTGCTAGCTCAGTTGCAACTTCAGATGACCCTGGTTTTGAAAGCCTCAATGTAAGATTGGATACTGTGGAATCTAGCATTGCAACTCTAGATTCACGCCTGGACCACGTTGCTCCTGAGTGTCATGCTGATCAACAGGCTCCTTCACACCCGCTGATGGAGATGCTTAGAAAGCTTAGTTGTCTAGGATTGGGTCTAGTCCTGTAGTCTAAGTTTCATTTATTCATGTCATGTTTAATGTACTTTTGCTTGTTCTATGGTCATCATGCCATGACTTTCCCTTTATTTCTTATTTCCTTTCATTAGCATCCAATGTCATGTGTATGCACTCATGAAAATTAATGAAAATCTTTGCTCTGTGCATTCTAACTGTGTCTATGGTGTGCTTTTGGATGTTGTCAAAAGGGGGAGAAAAACTCAATTGCATTAATTGATTAATTTTGTCATCATCAAAAAGGGGGAGAATGTTGGGTTCTCACATTCTAATTAATCAATACAACATGTTTTTTGATGATGAACATTGATGTGCAATGATGTACAATGCAAACAAGTGATAAACAATGTGAATTGAGTTTTAAATGAATGAGATCTTCAAACAATAACTTGTCATAACAACTTGGTACAATGCTTGATTTTATGTTCATAATATCTCACTAATTATGTTTACTTTTGTAGGAGATATCCATGTAAGACCTGTGCCAAAAGAAGCTTGAAAGATCAAGTAAAAGTCAAAAGACAAGGTACCTGTCGATAGCAAGCAAGGACCTGTCGACAGATACAAACAGTCAGAGAGCAGCCAGTTCTGCCAAGGCATTGCCTGTCGACAGCAGGAGTGACCCTATCGACAGATGCAACCAGTTCGAAGATCAAAAGCTCAGGAAGGCCTGCGCCTGTCGACAGCAACAAAGCACCTGTCGACAGATGCATACAGTCAGAGCCTTCAGCCTTCTGGTTCTTCACAATCTTCTTCGCCTGTCGACAGCAGATGCAAGACCTGTCGACAGACACAGAAATCATATTACGGGAAGTTTGAAAGTTGCCAAACTTAGTGTTTCTATGGAGTACGACTCTCCATATGTTAACACTCATATATAACCAACCTTTTGCAACAAATCTCGTACACAAGCAGCCTCCAAGCAAAAACCCTAAAGAGTTCTTACAAGAAGCCTTGTTCTGCTGCTCTGCTTCAACCTACCGCCCAGAACCAAGAACGGAAGACTCTTGCAGCGGAAGGTGAAGTCCGAACGTCTTGGATTCAAGCATCTACATCAACATCTGATCTCAAAGTCGAGGCTTGGACTCCAGGGGGCGTTCAGAGGAAGAGTTTGCTTATTGGATTTGTTCTTCAACTCTCAAACCCTTCCCTGTTCTTTCTATTCCATACTTGGTGTGTGTGTGTGGGTGTCAAGCGGTTTGTGTGCTTGATACACATGTGTGTGTGTTAATCTGATCATGGGTTCACATCAGATAAACACGTGTGTGAGTTGTACTTCGTGAACTACCTCTAGCAGGTGATTCTGCGTGTGTGTGTGGCCCGTGGATGTAGGATACACGTTGTGTACTCCGAACCACGTAAATCTACGTGTCTCGTGTTTGCACGAATTTGCGTTAGATGTTTGGTAGGCACGACACTTTTATACACGTTTGAGTACTTGTTTATTCATCTATCAATCACTCACACACATACACACATAGTCTGATCATTGCTAACACTTTAATTGTCTGTGCTGTTGCAAAAAGAGGGCTTTAAGTTTTTAAATTGTCCGTAATCTATTGAACCCCACTTCTAGATACCATTTAGGGAATTCTGCATCTCTTCATAAGACCCCAATTCAGAATCGGCACTCAGAGGCGCTCGACGCTCCCTTATTGCCGTAGGCGATAAGACGTCATTTCGGGGTCGAAAAACCTTCGTTTCGCACTCCGAAATTGCGATTCTAGTCGACGATCTCCCCGATTCCAAGTTTTTTTTCCAGTAGTGACTCTCTCGATTGTGCGAATCGCTGGCGGAGCCCACAAGCGGAGCTGCCCAGTCACGGCGATTGGAAGTCGTGTTCAACCCGACGCGAGATCTCCTCCAGGTCGTGGATATGGGTGCCCGAACATCGCCGATATAGTCACCCCTCCGGTTTATTCCCACCCCTTCAGCGAAAGAATTAGGCATTACTTTCCGCAAGGGCGTCGGAATCGCTTATGTGACCACAATTCGAATCGGCACTCTGAGACGGTCGACAGGGCGCTGGTTTCGCGGAATTCAGTTCCGGGGCCAAAATACCTTCCAGGCGTGTGTACTAGTACACCGACTGCCGTACCCTCCAGTCGGACGTGGATATTTGTTCGCCCGGGGTTCAGAACCGCCCGCGAGGCCCCAAATCAGAATCGGCACTTCAACCGGTCGGTAAAAGGTCATTCGGAGATTTCCGGTCCGGCACCCAAATTCCTCTCTGGGAGCGCGGTCGCGGGCTGCCGATGCGATCGCATACGGACACCCCTTCGCTCAAACGAGCGAAACTTTTCGCTCGGTTATCGAATCGCTTAATCGGCACTCAGAGCAGGCGATACAATGTAGTTTCGGGGTCGAAAAACCTTCGTTTCGCACTCTCCGAAATTGCGATTCTAGTCGACGATCTCCCAGATTCCAAAGTTTTTTGCCAGTAGTGACTCTCTCGATTGTGCGAATCGCTGGCGGAGCCCACACGCGGAGCCGCCCAGTCACAGCGATCGGAAGTCCTGTTCAACTCGATGCGAGATCTCCTCCCCAGGTCGTGGATATGGGCGCCCGAACATCGCCGATATAGTCCACCCCCTCTGGTTTATTCTCACCCCTTCAGCGAAAGAATTGGGCATAAGTTTCCGCACGGGCGTCGAAATCGCTTATGTGACCACAATTCGGGATCGGCACTCCGAGACGGTCGACAGGGCGCTGGTTTCGCAGAATTCTGTTCCGGGGCCAAAATACCACCCGAAGCGTGCGTACTAGTACACCGACTACCGTACCCTCCAGTCGGATGTGATATTTGTTCGCCCGGGGTTCGGAACCGCCCGCGAGGCCCCAATCCGAATCGGCACTTCGACCCGGTCGGTAAAAGTAACGTTTGGAGATTTCCGGTCCGGCGCCCAACTCCTCTCCGGGAGCGCGGTCGCGGGCTGCCGATGCGATCGCATACGGACACCCCTTCGCTCAACGGACGTAACTTTTCGCTCGGTTATCGGAATCGCTTATAAGACCCCAATTCGGAATCGGCACTCAGAGGCACTCGACACCCCCTTATCGCCATAGGTGATAAGACTCGTTTTTCGGGGTCGAAAAACCTTCGTTTCGCACTCTGAAATTGCGATTCTAGTCGATGATCTCCCCGATTCCAAGGTTTTTTGCCAGTAGCGACTCTCTCGATTGTGCGAATCGCTGGCGGAGCCCACAAGCGGAGCTGCCCAGTCACAGCGATTGGAAGTCGTGTTCAACCCGACGCGAGATCTCCTCCCCAGGTCGTGGATATGGGTGCCCGAACATCGCCGATATAACCACCCTCTCCGGTTTATTCCCACCCCTTCAGTGAAAGAATTGGGCATAACTTTCCGCACAGGCGTCGGATTCGCTTATGTGACCACATTTTGGAATCGGCACTCCGAGACGGTCGATAAGTCGCTGGTTTCGCAGAATTCCATTCCGGGGCCCAAATACCCTCCGGAGTGTGTGCACTAGTACACCGACTGCCGTACCCTGCAGTCGGACGTGGATATTTGTTCGCCCGAGGTTCGGAACCGCCCGCGAGGCCCCAAATCAGAATCGGCACTTCGACCCGGTCGGTAAAAGGTCACGTTCGGAGATTTCCGTTCCGGCGCCCAAATTCCTCTCTGGGAGCCCGGTCGCGGGCTGCCGACTCGATCGCTTACAGACACCCCTTCGCTCAAACGGGGGTAACTTTTCGCTCGGTTATCGGAATCGCTTATAAGACCCCAATTCGGAATTGGCACTCAGAGATGCTCGACGCCCCCTTATTGCCGCAGGCGATAACACGTCGTTTCGGGGTCAAAAAACTTCGTTTCGCACTCCGAACTTGCGATTCTAGTCGACGATCTCCCCGATTCTAAGGTTTTTTGCCAGTAGCGACTCTCTTGATTGTGCGAATCG
Source organism: Colocasia esculenta (assembly GCA_014218235.1). Lineage (NCBI taxonomy): Eukaryota > Viridiplantae > Streptophyta > Magnoliopsida > Alismatales > Araceae > Colocasia > Colocasia esculenta. The sequence continues at coordinate 173,377,929 of CM024757.1, forward strand.
CTGGCGGAGACCACAAGCGGAACCGCCCATCACAGCGATCGGAAGTCGTGTTCAACCCGACGCGAGATCTCCTCCCCAGGTCGTGGATATGGGTGCCCAAACATCGCCGATATAGTCACCCTCTCGTTTATTCCCACCCCTTCAGCGAAAGAATTGGGCATAACTTTCCGCACAGGCGTCAGAATCGCTTATGTGACCACAATTCGGAATCGGCACTCCGAGACGGTCGACAGGGCGCTGGTTTCGCGGAATTCAGTTCCTGGGCCAAAATACCCCCAGAGAGTGTGTACTACACCGACTGCCGTACCCTCCAGTCGGACGTGGATATTTGTTCGCCCGGGGTTCAGAACCGCCCGCGAGGACCCAAATCAGAATCGGCACTTCGACCCGTCGGTAAAAGGTCACGTTCGGAGATTTCCGGTCCGGCGCCCAAATTCCTCTCCGGAAGCGCGGTCGCGGGCTGCCGATGCGATCGCATATGGACACCCCTTCGCTCAAACGGGCGTAACCTTTTGCTCGGTTATCGGGATCGCTTATAAGACCCCAATTCGGAATCGACACTCAGAGGCGCTCGATGGCCCCTTATAGCCGCAGGCGATAAGACGTCGTTTCGGGGTCGAAAAACCTTCGTTTCGCACTCCTAAATTGTGATTCTAGTCGACGATCTCCCCGATTCCAAGGTTTTTTGCCAGTAGCGCTACGACTCTCGATTGTGCGAATCGCTGGCGGAGCCCACACGCGGAGCCGCCCAGTCACAGCGATCGGAAGTCGTGTTCAACTCGACGCGAGATCTCCTCCCCAGGTCGTGGATATGGGTGCTGCCCGACATCGCCGATATAGTCACCCCCTACGGTTTATTCCGACCCCTTCAGCGAAAGGATTGGGCATAACTTTCCGCACGGGCGTCGGAATCGCTTATGTGACCACAATTCGGAATCGGCACTCCGAGACGGTCGACAGGGCGCTCGTTCGCGGAATTCTGTTCCGGGGCAAAAATACCTCCCGGAGCGTGTGTACTAGTACACCGACTGCCATACCCTCCAGTCGGACGTGGATATTTTTCGCCCGGGGTTTAGAACTGCCCGCGAGGCCCCAAATCAGAATCGGCACTTCGACCCGGTCGGTTAAAGGTCACGTTCAGAGATTTCCGGTCCGGCGCCCAAATTCCTCTCCGGGAGCGCGGTCGCGGGCTGCCGATGCGATCGCATACGGACACCCCTTCGCTCAAACGGGCGTAACTTTTCGCTCGGTTATCGGAATCGCTTATAAGACCCCAATTCGGAATCGCCACTTAGAGACGCTTGACGCCCCTTTATCGCCGCAGGCGATAAGACGTCGATTCGGGGTCAAAAAACATTCGTTTCGCACTCCGAAATTGCGATTCTAGTCGACGATCTCCCCGATTCCATGGTTTTTTGCCAGTAGCGACTCTCTCGATGTGCGAATCGCTGGCGGAGCCCACACGCGGAGCCGCCCAGTCACAGCGATCGGAAGTTGTGTTCAACTCGACGCGAGAGATCTCCTCCCCAGGTCGTGGATATGGGTGCTTGAACATCGCGATATAGTCACCCCCTCCGGTTTATTCCCACCCCTTCAGCGAAAGAATTGGTATAACTTTCCACACGGGCGTCGGAATCGCTTATGTGACCACAATACGGAATCGGCACTCCGAGATGGTCGACAGGGCGCTGATTTTGCGGAATTCAGTTCCGGGGCCAAAATACCTCGTGGAGCGTGTGTACTAGTACACCGAATGCCGTAATCCAGTCGAACGTGGATATTTGTTCGCTCGGGGGTTAGAACCGCCCGTGAGGCCCCAAATCAGAATTGGCACTTTGACCCGGTCGGTAAAAGGTCACGTTCGGAGATTTCCGGTCCGGCGCCAAATTCCTCTTCGGGAGCACAGTCGCGGGCTGCCAATGCGATCGCATACGGACACCCCTTCGCTCAAACGGGCGTAACTTTTCGCTCGGTTATCGGAATCGCTTATAAGATTTGGAATCGGCACTCAGAGGCGCTCGACGGCAGCTTATTGCCGCAGGCGATAAGATGTCATTTCGGGGTCGAAAAACCTTCAATTCGCACTCCGAAATTGCGATTCTAGTCGACGATCTCCCCAATTCCAAGGTTTTTTTTGCCAGTAGTGACTCTCTCGATGTGCGAATCACTGGCAGAGCCCACACGCGGAGCCGCCCTGTCACAGCGATCGGAAGTCATGTTCAACTCGACGCGAGATCTCCTCCCCAGGTCGTGGATATGGGTGCTCGAACATCGCCGATATAGTCACCCCCTCCGGTTTATTCCCACCCCTTCAGCGAAAGAATTGTGCATAACTTTCCGCACAGCCGTCGGAATCGCTTATGTGACCACAATTCGGAATCGGCACTCCGAGATGGTCGACATGGCGCTGGTTTTGCTGAATTCCATTCCGGTGCCAAAATACCCCCCGGAGCGTGTGTACTAGTACATTGACTGCCGTACCCTCCAGTCGGACGTGGATATTTGTTCGCCCGGGGTTCGGAACTGCCAGCGAGGCCCCAAATCAGAATCAGCACTTCGACCCGGTCGGTAAAAGGTCACGTTCGGAGATTTCCGGTCCGGCGCCCAAATTCCTCTCCGGAGCGCGGTCGCGGGCTGCCGATGCGATAGCATACGGACACCCTTCTCTCTCAAACGGGCGTAACTTTTCGCTCGGTTATCGGAATCGCTTATAAGACCCCATTCGGAATCGCCACTTAGAGACGCTTGACGCCCCTTTATCGCCGCAGGCGATAAGACGTCGATTCGGGGTCAAAAAACTTTCGTTTCGCACTCCGAAATTGCGATTCTAGTCGACGATCTCCCCGATTCCATGGTTTTTTGCCAGTAGCGACTCTCTCGATTGTGCGAATCGCTGGCGGAGCCCACACGCGGAGCCGCCCAGTCACAGCGATCGGAAGTTGTGTTCAACTCGACGCGAGATCTCCTCCCCAGGTCGTGGATATGGGTGCTTGAACATCGCCGATATAGTCACCCCCTCCGGTTTATTCCCACCCCTTCAGCGAAAGAATTGGGTATAACTTTCCACACGGGCGTCGGAATCGCTTATGTGACCACAATACGGAATCGGCACTCCGAGATGGTCGACAGGGCGCTGATTTTGCGGAATTCAGTTCCGGGGCCAAAATACCTCGTGGAGCGTGTGTACTAGTACACCGAATGCCGTACCCTCCAGTCGGACGTGGATATTTGTTCGCTCGGGGTTTAGAACCGCCCGTGAGGCCCCAAATCAGAATTGGCACTTTGACCCGGTCGGTAAAAGGTCACGTTCGGAGATTTCCGGTCCGGCGCCCAAATTCCTCTTCGGGAGCACAGTCGCGGGCTGCCAATGCGATCGCATACGGACACCCCTTCGCTCAAACGGGCGTAACTTTTCGCTCGGTTATCGGAATCGCTTATAAGATTTGGAATCGGCACTCAGAGGCGCTCGACGGCAGCTTATTGCCGCAGGCGATAAGATGTCATTTCGGGGTCGAAAAACCTTCAATTCGCACTCCGAAATTGCGATTCTAGTCGACGATCTCCCCAATTCCAAGGTTTTTTGCCAGTAGTGACTCTCTCGATTGTGCGAATCACTGGCAGAGCCCACACGCGGAGCCGCCCTGTCACAGCGATCGGAAGTCATGTTCAACTCGACGCGAGATCTCCTCCCCAGGTCGTGGATATGGGTGCTCGAACATCGCCGATATAGTCACCCCTCCGGTTTATTCCCACCCCTTCAGCGAAAGAATTGTGCTAACTTTCCGCACAGCCGTCGGAATCGCTTATGTGACCACAATTCGGAATCGGCACTCCGAGATGGTCGACATGGCGCTGTTTTGCTGAATTCCATTCCGGTGCCAAAATACCCCCCGAGCGTGTGTACTAGTACATTGACTGCCGTACCCTCCAGTCGGACGTGGATATTTTTCGCCCGGGTTTCGGAACTGCCAGCGAGGCCCCAAATCAGAATCAGCACTTCGACCCGGTCGGTAAAGGGTCACGTTCGGAGATTTCCGTCCGGCGCCCAAATTCCTCTCCGGGAGCGCGGTCGCGGGCTGCCGATGCGATAGCATACGGACACCCTTCTCTCAACGGGCGTAACTTTTCGCTCGGTTATCGGAATCGCTTATAAGACCCCAATTCGGAATCGGCAATCAGAGGCGCTCGACGCCCCTTTATTTCCACAGGCGATAAGACGTCATTTCAGGGTGGAAAAACTTCGTTTCGCACTCCGAAATTACGATTCTAGTCGACCATCTCCCCGATTCCAAGTTTTTTGCCAGTAGTGACTCTCTCGATTGTGCGAATCACTGGCAGAGCCCACACGCGGAGCCGCCCAGTCACAGCGATTGGAAGTCATGTTTAACTCGACGCGAGATCTCCTCCCCAGGTCTTGGATATGGGTGCTCGAACATCGCCGATATAGTCACCCCCTCCGTTTATTCCCACCCCTTCAGCGAAAGAATTGAGCATAACTTTCCGCACAGCCGTCGGAATCGGTTATGTGACCACAATTCGGAATCGGCACTCCGAGACGGTCGACATGGCGCTGGTTTTGCTGAATTCCATTCCGGGGCCAAAATACCCCCCGGAGCATGTGTACTAGTACACCGATTGTCGTACCCTCCATCGGACGTGGATATTTGTTCGCTCGGGGTTTCATAACCGCCGTGAGGCCCCAAATCGAATCGGCACTTCGACCCGGTCGGTAAAAGGTCACGTTCGGAGATTTCCGGTCTGGCTCCCAAATTCCACTCCGGGAGCGCAGTCGCGGGCTGCCGAGGCGATCGTATACGGACACCCCTTCGCTCAAACGGGCGTAACTTTTCGCTCGGTTATCGGAATCGCTTATAAGACCCCAATTCAGAATCGAAACTCAGAGGCGCTCGACGCCCCATTCTTGCCGCAGGTGATAAGACGTCATTTCGGGGTCGAAAAATCTTCGTTTTTCACTCTGAAATTGGATTCTAGTTGACGATCTCCTCGATTCCAAGGTTTTTTGCCAGTAGTGACTCTCTCGATTGTGCAAATCGCTGGCAGAGCCCACATGCGGAGCCGCCCAGTCACAGCGATCGGAAGTCATGTTCAACTCGACGCGAGATCTCCTCCCCAGGTCGTGGATATGGGTGCTCGAACATCGCCGATATAGTCACTCCCTCCGGTTTATTCTCACCCTTCAGCGAACGAATTGGGCATAACTTTTCGCACAGCCGTCGGAATCGCTTATGTGACCACAATTCGGAATCGGCACTCCGAGATGGTCGACATGGCGCTGGTTTCGCAGAATTCTGTTCCAGAGCCAAAATATCCCCCGGAGCGTGTTTACTAGTACACCGACTGCCGTACCTCTAGTCGGACGTGGATATTTGTTTGCCGGGGTTCGGAACTGCCGCGAGGCCCCAAATCAAAATCGGCACTTCGACACCCGGGGGTAAAAGGTCACGTTCGGAGATTTCCGGTCCGGCGCCCAAATTCCTCTCTGGGTGCGCGGTTGCGGGATGCCGATGAGATCGCATACGGACATCCCTTCGCTCAAACGGGCGTAACTTTTCGCTCGGTTATCGGAATCGCTTATAAGACCCCAATTCGGAATCGGCACTCAGAGGCGCTCGATGCCCCCTTATCGCCGCAGGCGATAAGACGTCATTTCGAGGTCGAAAAACTTTCGTTTCGCACTCCGAAATTGTGATTCTAGTCGACGATTTCCCCGATTCCAAGGTTTTTTGCCAGTAGCGACTCTCTCGATTGTGCGAATCGCTGGTGGAGCACACACGCGGAGCCGCCCAGTCACAGCGATCGGAAGTCCTGTTCAACTCAACGCGAGATCTCCTCCCCAGGTCGTGGATATGGGTGCCCGAACATCGCCGATATAGTCACCCCCTCCGGTTTATTCCCACCCCTTCAGCGAAAGCATTAGGCATAACTTTCCGCACGGGCCTCGGAATCACTTATGTGACCACAATTCAGAATCGGCACTCCGAGACGGTCGACAGGGCGCTGGTTTCGCGGAATTCTGTTTCGGGGCCAAAATACCCCCCGGAGCGTGTGTACTAGTACACCCACTGCCGTACCTTCCAGTCGAACGTGGATATTTGTTCGCCCGGGGATCGGAACCGCCCGCGAGGCCCCAAATCAGAATCGGCACTTCGACCCGGTCGGTAAAAGGTCACGTTCGGAGATTTCCGGTCCGGTGCCCAAATTCCCCTCTGGGAGCGCGGTCGCGGGCTGCCGATGCGATCGCATACGGACACCCCTTCGCTCAAACGGGCGTAACTTTTCGCTCGGTTATCGGAATCGCTTATAAGACCCCAATTCGGAATCGGCACTCAGAGGCGCTCGACGCCCCTTAATGTCGCAGGCGATAAGACGTCGGTTCGGGGTCAAAACTCCTTCGTTTCGCACTCCGAAATTGCGATTCTAGTCGATGATCTCCCCGACTCCATGGTTTTTTGCCAGTAGCGACTCTCTCGATTGTGCGAATCGCTGGCGGAGCCCACACGCGGAGCCGCCCAGTCACAGCGATCGGAAGTCGTGTTCAACTCGACGCGAGATCTCCTCCCCAGGTCGTGGATATGGGTGCCTGAACATCGCCGATATAGTCACCCCCTCCGTTATTCCCACCCTTCAGCGAAAGAATTGGGCATAACTTTCCACACGGGCGTCGGAATCGCTTATGTGACCACAATACGGATCGGCACTCCGAGACAGTCGACAGGGCGCTGGTTTCGCGGAATACCGTTCCGGGGCCAAAATACCTCGTGGAGCGTGTGTACTAGTACACCACTGTCGTACCCTACAGTCGGATGTGGATATTTGTTCGCCCGGGGTTCAGAACCCCCCGTGAGGCCCCAAATCAGAATTGGCACTTCGAGCCGGTCGGTAAAAGGTCACATTCGTAGATTTCCGGTCCGGCGCCAAATTCCTCTCCGGGACCGCGGTCGCGGGCTGCCTATCCGATCGCATACGAACACCCCTTCGCTCAAACGGGCGTAACTTTTCGCTCGGTTATCGGAATCGCTTATAAGACCCCAATTCGGAATCGGCACTCAGAGGCGCTCGACGGCCCCTTATTGCCGCAAGCGATAAGACGTCGTTTCGGGGTCGAAAAACCTTCATTTCGCACTCTGAAATTGTGATTCTAGTCGACGATCTCCTCGATTCCAAGGTTTTTTGCCAGTAATGACTCTCTCGATTGTGCGAATCGCTGGCATAGCCCACACGCGGAGCCGCCTAGGCACAGCGATCGGAAGTCATGTTCAACTCGACGCGAGATCTCCTCCCCAGGTCGTGGATATGGGTGCTCGAACATCGCCGATATAGTCACCCCCTCCGTTTATTCCCACCCCTTCAGCGAAAGAATTGGGCATAACTTTCCGCACAGCCGTCGGAATCGCTTATGTGCACAATTCGGAATCGGCACTCCGAGACGGTCGACATGGCGCTGGTTTTGCTAAATTCCATCCGGGGCCAAAATACCCCCCGGAGCGTGTGTACTAGTACACCGACTGCCGTACCCTCCAGTCGGACGTGGTTGTTCTCCGGGGTTCGGAACTGCCAGCGAGGCCCCAAATCAGAATCGGCACTTCGACCCGGTCGGTAAAAGGTCACGTTCGGAGATTCCGGTCCGGCGCCCAAATTCCTCTCTGGGAGCGCGGTCGCGGGATGCCGATGCGACCGCATACGGACACCCCTTCGCTCAAACGGGCGTAACTTTTCGCTCGGTTATCGGAATCGCTTATAAGACCCCAATTCGGAATCGGCACTCAGAGGCGCTCGACGCTCCTTTATTTCCGCAGGCGATAAGACGTCGTTTCAGGGTCGAAGAACCTTCGTTTCGCATTCCGAAATTGCGATTCTAGTCGACGATCTCCCTGATTCCATGGTTTTTTGCTAGTAGCGACTCTCTCGATTGTGCGAATCGCTGGCGGAGCCCACACGCGGAGCCACCCAGTCACAGCGATTGGAAGTGGTGTTCAACTCGACGCGAGATCTCCTCCCCAGGTCGTGGATTGGGTGCCTGAACATCGCCGATATAGTCACCCCTCTGGTTTATTCCACCCCTTCAGCAAGAAAGAATTGGGCATAACTTTCCGCACGGGCGTCGGAATCGCTTATGTGCCACAATACGGAATCGACACTCCGAGACGGTCGACAGGCACTGGTTTCGCGGAATTCATTTCCGGGCCCAAAATACCTCCGGAGCGTGTGTACTAGTACACCGACTGCCGTACCCTCCAGTCGGACGTGGATATTTGTTCGCCCGGGGTTCAGAACCGCCCGCGAGGCCCCAAATCAGAATCGGCACTTCGTCCGGTCAGTAAAAGGTCACGTTCGGAGATTTACGGTCCGGCTCCCAAATTCCTCTCCAGGAGCGCGGTCGCGGGCTGCCGATGCAATCGCATACGGACAACCCTTCGCTCAAACAGGCATAACTTTTCGCTCGGTTATCGGAATCGCTTATAAGACACCAATTCAGAATCGGCACTCAGAGGCGCTCGACGCCTCCTATCGCCACAGGCGATAAGACGTCGTTTTGGGTTCGAAAAACCTCGTTCGCACCTGAAATTGCGATTCTAGTCGACGATCTCCCCGATTCCAAGTTTTTTTGCCAGTAGTGACTCTCTCGATTGTGCGAATCGCTGGCAGAGCCCACCGCGGAGCCGCCCAGTCACAGCGATCGGAAGTCATGTTCAACTCGACGCGAGATCTCCTCCCCAGGTCGTGGACATGGGTGCTCGAACATCGCCGATATAGTCACCCCCTCCAGTTTATTCTCACCCCTTCAGCGAAAGAATTGGGCATAACTTTCCGCACAGCCGTCGGAATCGCTTATGTGACCACAATTCGGAATCGGCACTCCGAGACGGTCGACATGGCGCTGGTTTCGTAGAATTCCGTTCCGGGGCAAAAATACCCCCCGGAGTGTGTTTACTAGTACACCAACTTCCGTACCCTCCAGTCGGACGTGGATATTTGTTCGCCCGGGTTTCGGAACTGCCCGCGAGGCCCCAAATCAGAATCGGCACTTCGACCCGGTCGGTAAATGGTCACGTTCGGAGATTTCCGGTCCGGCGCCCAAATTCCTCTCTGGGTGTGCGGTCGCGTGATGCCGATGGGATCGCATACGGTCACCCCTTCGCTCAAACGGGCGTAACTTTTCGCTCGGTTATCGGAATCGCTTATAAGACCCCAATTTGGAATCGGCACTCAGAGGCGCTCGACGCCCCCTTATTAATGTAAGCGGATGGCTGTCGTTTCGGGGTAGAAAAACTTTCATTTCGCACTCCGAAATTACGATTCTAGTCGACGATCCCCGATTCCAAGGTTTTTTGCCAGTAGCGACTCTCCTCGATTGTGCGAATCTCTGGTGGAGCACACACGCGGAGTCGCCCAGTCACAGCGATCGGAGTCCGTTTCAACTCTAAACGCGAGATCTCCTCCCACAGGTCGTGGATATGGGTGCCCGAACATCGCCGATATAGTCAACCCCTCCGGTTTATTCCCACCCCTTCAGCGAAAGCATTGGGATAACTTTCCGCAGGGGCGTCGGAATCGCTTATGTGACCACAATTCGGAATCGGCACTCCGAGACAGTCGACAGGGCGCTGGTTTCGCGGAATTCTGTCCGGGGCCAAAATACCCCCGGAGCGTTTGTACTAGTACACCGACTGCCGTACCTCCAGTCAGACGTGGATATTTGTTCGCCCGGGATCGGAACCGCCCGCGAGGCCCCAAATCAGAATCGGCACTTCGACCCGGTCGGTAAAAGGTCACGTTCGGAGATTTCCGGTCCGGGCCCAAATTCCTCTGGGAGCGCGGTCGCGGGCTGCCGATGCGATCGCATACGGACACCCCTTCGCTCAAACGGACGTAACTTTTCGCTCGGTTATCAGAATCGCTTATAAGACCCCAATTCGGAATCGGCACTCAGAGGCGCTCGACGCCCAATTGTTGCCGCAGGCGATAAAATGTCATTTCGGGGTCAAAAAACCTTCGTTTCGCTCTCTGAAATTGTTATTCTAGTCGACGATCTCCCCGATTCCATGGTTTTTTGCCAGTAGCGACTGTCTCGATTGTGCGAATCGCTGGCGGAGCCCACACGCGGAGCCGCCGAGTCACAGCGATCGGAAGTCGTGTTCAACTCGACGCGAGATCTCCTCCCCAGGTCGTGGATATGGGTGCCCGAACATCGCCGATATAGTCATCCCCTCCGGTTTATTCCCACCCCTTCAGCGAAAGCATTGGGATAACTTTCCGCAGGGGCGTCGGAATCGCTTATGTGACCACAATTCGGTATCGGCACTCCGAGACAGTCGACAGGGCGCTGGTTTCGCGGAATTCTGCTCCGGGGCCAACATACCCCCCGGAGCGTTTGTACTAGTACACCGACTGCCGTACCTTCCAGTCGGACGTGGATATTTGTTCGCCGGGGATCGGAACCGCCCGCGAGCCCCAAATCAGAATCGGCACTTCGACCCGGTCGGTAAAAGGTCACGTTCGGAGATTTCCGGTCCGGTGCCCAAATTCCCCTCTGGGAGCGCGGTCGAGGGCTGCCGATGCGATCGCATACGGACACCCCTTCGCTCAAACGGACGTAATTTTCGCTCGGTTATCGAATCGCTTATAAGACCCCAATTCGGAATCGGCACTCAGAGGCGCTCGACGCCCAATTGTTGCCGCAGGCGATAAGATGTCATTTCGGGGTCAAAAACCTTCGTTTCGCACTCCGAAATTGCGATTCTAGTCGACGATCTCCCCGATTCCATGTTTTTTGCCAGTAGCGACTCCCTCGATTGTGCGAATCGCTGGCGGAGCCCACACGCGGAGCCGCCCAGTCACAGCGATCGGAAGTCGTGTTCAACTCGACGCGAGATCTCCTACCCAGGTCGTGGATATGGGTGCCCGAACATCGCCGATATAGTCACCCTCTCCGGTTTATTCCCACCCCTTCAGCGAATGAATTGGGAACTTTCCGCACAGGCGTCGGAATCGCTTATGTGACCACAATTCGGAATCGGCACTCCGAGACGGTCGACAGGGCGCTGGTTTCGCAGAATTCCGTTCCGGGGCCAAAATACCCCCCGGAGCGTGTGTGTACTAGTACACCGACTGCCGTACCCTCCAGTCGGCGTGGATATTTGTTCGCCCGGGGTTCGGAACCGCCCGCGAGGCCCCAAATCAGAATCGGCACTTCGACCCGGTCGGTAGAAGGTCACGTTCGGAGATTTCTGGTCCGGCGCCTAAATTCCTCTCCAGGAGTGCGGGTCGCGGGCTGCGATGCGATCGCATACGGACACCCCTTCGCTCAAACGGGCGTAACTTTTCGCTCGGTTATCGGAATCGCTTATAAGACCCCAATTCGGAATCGGCACTCAGAGGCGCTTGATGCCCCCTTATTGCCACAGGCGGTAAGACGTCGTTTCAGGGTCGAAAAACCTTCATTTCGCACTGAAATTGCGATTCTAGTCGACGATCTCCCCGATTCAAGGTTTTTTGCCAGTAGTGACTCTCGATTGTGCGAATCGCTGGCGGAGCCCACACGCGGAGCCGCCCAGTCACAGCGATCGGAAGTCATGTTCAACTCGACGCGAGATCTCTCCCCAGGTCGTGGATATGGGTGCTCGAACATCGCCGATATAGTCACCCCCTCCGTTTATTCCACCCTTCAGCGAAATAATTGGGCATAACTTTCCGCACAGCGTCGGAATCGCTTATGTGACCACAATTCGGAATCGGCACTCCGAGACGGTCGACATGGCACTGGTTTCGCGAGATTCCGTTCCGGGGTTAAAATACCCCCCGGAGCGTGTGTACTAGTACACCGACTGCCGTACCCTCCAGTCGGACGTGGATATTTGTTCGCCCGGGGTTCAGAACTTCCCGCGAGGCCCCAAATCAGAATCGGCACTTCGACCCGGTCGGTAAAAGGTCACGTTCGGAGATTTCCGGTCCAGCGCCCAAATTCCTCTCTGGGAGCGCGGTCGCGAGCTGCCGATGTGATCGCATACGGACACCCCTTCGCTTAAACGGGCGTAACTTTTCGCTCGGTATCGGAATCACTTATAAGACCCCAATTCGGAATCGGCACTCAGAGGCTCTCGACGCCCCCTTATTGCCGCAGGCGATAAGACGTCGTTTCGGGGTCGAAAAACTTCGTTTCGCACTCGAAATTGCGATTCTAGTCGACGATCTCCCCGATTCCAAGGTTTTTTGCCAGTAGAGACTCACTCAATTGTGCGAATCGCTGGCGGAGCCCACACACGGAGCCACCCAGTCACAGAGCGATCGGAAGTCGTGTTCAACTCGACGCGAGATCTCCTCCCCAGGTCGTGGATATGGGTGCTGAACATCGCCGATATAGTCACCCCCTCCGGTTTATTCAACCCCTTCAGCGAAAGCATTGGGCATAACTTTCCGCACAGGAGTCGGAATCGCTTATGTGACCACAATTCGGAATCGGCACTCCGAGACGGTCGACAGGGAGTTGGTTTCGCGGAATTCTGTTCCGGAACAAATTACCCCCCGGAGCGTGGGTACTAGTACACCGACTGCCGTACCCTGCAGTCGGACGTGGATATTTGTTCGCCCTGGGTTCGGAACCGCCCGCGAGGCCCCAAATCAGAATCGGCACTTCGACCCGGTCGGTAAAAGGTCACGTTCGGAGATTTCTGATCCGGTGCCCAAATTCCCCTCCGGGAGCGCGGACGCGGGCTGCCGATGCGATCGCATACAGACACCCTTCGCTCAAACGGACGTAACTTTTCGCTCGGTTATCGGAATTGGTTGTAAGACACCAATTCGGAATCGGCACTCAGAGGGCTCGACGCCCTTTTATAGCCGCAGGCGATAAGACGTCGTTTCGGGGTCAAAAACCTTCGTTTCGCACTCCGAAATTTCTATTCTAGTCGACGATGTCCCCGATTCCATAGTTTTTTGCCAATAGTGACTCTCTCGATTATGCGAATAGCTGGCGGAGCCCACACGCGGAGCCGCCCAGTCACAGCGATCGGAAGTCGTGTTCAACTCGACGCGAGATCTCCTCCCCAGGTCGTGGATATGGGTGCCTAAACATCGCCGATATAGTCACCCTCTCCGGTTTATTCCCACCCCTTCAACGAAAGAATTGGGCATAACTTTCAACACGGGCGTCGGAATCGCTTATGTGACCACAATACGAATCGGCACTCTGAGACGGTCGACAGGGGCTGGTTTCGCGGAATTCAGTTTCGGGGCCAAAATACCTCCCAGAGCGTGTGTACTAGTACACCGACTGCCGTACCCTCCAGTCAGACGTAGATATTTGTTCGCCGGGGTTTAGAACCGCCCGCGAGGCCCCAAATCAGAATCAGCACTTCGACTCGGTCGGTAAAAGGTAACGTTCGGAGATTTCCGGTCCGGCTCCAAATTCCTCTCCGGGAGCACGGTCGCGGGCTGCCGATGCGATCGCATATGGACACCCCTTCGCTCAAACGGGCGTAACTTTTCGCTCGGTTATCGGAATCGCTTATAAGACCCCAATTCAGAATCGGCACTCAGAGGCGCTCGAGGCCCCTTTTTGCCTGCGTGCGCGATAAGACGTCGTTTCGGGGTCGAAAAAGCTTCATTTCGCACTCTGAAATTGCGATTCTAGTCGACGATCTCCCCTATTCCAAGGTTTTTTGGCAGTAGCGACTCCCTCGATTTTGCGAATCGCTGGCGGAGCCCACACGCGGAGCCGCCCAGTCACAGCGATCGGAAGTCGTGTTCAACTCGACGCGACATCTCCCCCCCAGGTCGTGGATATGGGTGCCCGAACATCGCCGATATAGTCACCCCCTCCGGTTTATTCCTACCCCTTCAGCGAAAGAATTGGGCATAACTTTCCGCACAGGCATCGAAATCGCTTATGTTACAACAATTCAGAATTGGCACTCCGAGACGGTCGACAGGGCGATATTTTCGCGGAATTCCATTCCGGGGACAAAATTCCCCCCCGGAGCGTGTGTACTAGTACACCGACTGCCGTACCCTCTGGTCGGACGTTTAGTATTTTCTCCGGGGGTCAGAACTGCCCACGAGGCCCAAATTCAGAATCGGCACTTCAACCCGGTCGGTAAATGGTCGCATTCGGAGATTTCCGGTCTGGCGCCCAAATTCCTCTCCGGGAGCGCGGTCGCAGGCTGCCGATGCGATCGCATACGGACACCACTTCGCTCAAACGGGCATGACATTTCGCTCAGTTATCAGAATCGATAATAAAACCCCAATTCGGAATCGGCACTCAGAGGCGCTCGATGCCCCCTCATTGGCTCAGGCGATAAGACGTCGTTTCGGGGTCGAAAAACCTTCGTTTCGCACTCCAAAATTGCGATTATAGCCGACGATCTCCCCTATTCCAAGGTTTTTTTGCAGTAGCGACTCCCTCGATTACGCGAATCGCTGGCAGAGCCCACACGCGGAGATGCCCAGTCACAACGATTGGATGTCGTGTTCAACTCGACGCGAGATCTCCTGTCTAGGACATGGATATGGATGCCGAACATCGCCGATATAGTCACCCCCTCCGGTTTATTCCCACCCCTTCAGCGAAAGAATTGGGCATAACTTTCTGCACGGGCATCAGAATCGCTTATGTTACCACTATTCGGAATCGGCACTCTGAGACGGTCGACAGCGCACTGGTTTCGCGGAATTCCGTTCCGTGGCCAAAATCCCCCCTCCCCCCAGAGCGTGTACTAGTACACCGACTGCCGTACCTCCGGTCGGACGCAGATATTTATTTGCCCGGGGGTCGGAACCGCCCGCGAGGCCCCAATTCAGAATTAGCACTTCGACCCGGTCGGTAAATGGTCGCATTCGAAGATTTGCGGTCCTACGCCCAAATTCCTCTCCGGGAGCGCGGTCGTAGGTTGCCGATGTGATCGCATACGGACACCGCTTCGCTCAAACGGGCACAACTTTTCGCTCGGTTATCGGAATCACTTATAAGACCCCAATTCGGAATCGGCACTCAGACGCACTCGACGCCCCCTTACGTCTCAGGCGATAAGACGTCATTTCGGGGTCGAAAAACCTTTGTTTCGCACTCTGAAATTGTAATTCTAGCCGACGATCTCCCCTATCCGAAGGTTTTTTGGCAATAGCGAATCCCTCGATTACGCAAATCGCTGGTGGAGCCCCACGCGGAGCCACCCAGTCATAGCGATCAGAATTCGTGTTCAACTCGACGCGAGATCTCCTCCCCAGGTCGTGGATATGGGTGCCCGAACATCACCGAAATAGTCACCCCTTCGGTTTATTCCCACCCCTTCAGCGAAAGAATTGGGCATAACTTTCCGCAGGGCATCGGAACCGCTTATGTTACCATAATTCGGATCGGCACTTCGAGACGGTTGACAGCGCGTTGGTTTCACGGAATTCCGTTCTGGGGCCAAAATTCCCCCCCGGAGCATCTGTACTAGTACACTGACTGTCGTACCCTCCTGTCGGACGCGGATATTTATTCTCCCGGGGGTCGGAATCGCCTGCGAGGCCCCAATTCAGAATCGGCACTTCG
Organism: Colocasia esculenta; assembly: GCA_014218235.1. NCBI lineage: Eukaryota > Viridiplantae > Streptophyta > Magnoliopsida > Alismatales > Araceae > Colocasia > Colocasia esculenta. The sequence continues at coordinate 173,393,485 of CM024757.1, forward strand.
ACCCGATCGATAAATGGTCGCATTCGGAGATTTCCGGTCCGGCACCCAAATTCCTCTCCGGGAGCGCGGTCGCAGGCTGCCGATGCGATCGCATACGGACACCGCTTCGCTCAAATGGGAATAACGTTTTGCTCGGTTATCGGAATCACTTGTAAGAACACAATTCGGAATCGGTACTCAGAGGCGCTCGATGTCTCCTTATTGCCTCATGCGATAAGACGTCATTTCGGGGTCGAAAAACCATCATTTCGCACGCCGAAATTACGATTCTAGCCGACGATCTCCCCTATCCCAAGGTTTTTTGGCAGTAGCGAATCCCTCGATTATGCGAATCACTGGCGGAGCCCACACGTGGAGCCGCCCAGACACAGCGATCGGAAGTCGTGTTCAACTCGATGCGAGATCTCCTCCCAGGACATGGATATGGATGCCCGAACATCGCCGATATATTCACCCCCTCCGGTTTATTCCCACCCCTTTAGCGAAAGAATTGGGCATAACCTTCCGCACGGGCATCGGAATCGCTTATGTTACCACAATTCGGAATCGGCACTCCGAGACGGTCGACAGCACACTAGTGTCGCGGAATTCTGTTCCGGGGCAAAAATTCCCCCTCGGAGTGTGTACTAGTACACCTACTGTCGTACCCTCCAGTCGGACGTAGGATTTATTCGCCCGGGGGTCAGAACCACCCGCGAGGCCCCAATTCAGAATCGGCACTTCGACCAGGTCGGTAAATGGTCGCATTCAAAGATTTCCGGTTTGGCGCCAAAATTCCTCTCGGGAGCGCGGTCGCAGGCTATCGATGTGATCGCATACGGACACCGCTTCGCTCAAACGGGCATAACTTTTCGCTCGGTTATTGGAATCGCTTATAAGACCCTAATTCGGAATCGGCACTCAGAGGCGCTCGACGGACCCTTATCGCCTCAGGCGATAAGACGTCGTTTCGGGGTCGAAAAACCTTCGTTTTGTACTCTAAAATTGCGATTCTAGCCGACGATATCTCCCCTATCCCAAGGTTTTTTGGCAATAGCGAATCCATCGATTACGCGAATCGCTGGCGGAGCCCACACGCGGAGCCGCCCAGTCACAGCGATCGGAAGTCGTGTTCAACTCGACGCGAGATTCTCCTCTCAGGTCGTGGACATGGGTGCCCGAACATCACCGATATAGTCACCTCTCGGTTTATTTCCACCCCTTCAGCGAAAGAATTGGGCATAACTTCCGCACGGGCATCGGAATCGCTTATGTTACCATAATCGGAATCGGCACTTCGAGACGGTCGACAAACGCACTGGTTTGGCGGAATTCCGTTCCGGGGCCAAAATTCCCCCCCGGAGCGTGTGTAGTACACCGACTATCGTACCCTCCAGTCGGACGCAGATATTTATTCGCCTGGGGGTCGGAATTTCCTGCGAGGCCCCAATTCAGAATCGGCACTTCGACCTGGTCGGTAAATGGTCGCATTCGGAGATTTCCGGTCCGGCGCCCAAATTCCTCTCCGAGAGCGCTGTCGCAGGCTGCCGATGCGATCGCATACGGACACCGCTTCGCTCTAACGGGCATAACTTTTCGCTCGGTTATCGGAATCGCTTATAAGACCCAAATTCGGAATCGGCACTCAGAGGCGCTCGACGCCCCCTTATCGCCTCAGGCGATAAGACGTCGTTTCGGGGTCGAAAAACCTTCGTTTCGCACTCTGAAATTGCGATTCTATCCGACGATCTCCCCTATCCCAAGTTTTTTTGCAGTAACGACTCCCTCGATCAACGAATCGCTGGAGGCGAGACACACAGAGCCACCCAGTTACAGCGATCGGAAGTCGTGTTCAACTCGATGGGATATCTCCTCCCCAGGTCGTGGATATGGGTGCCCGAACATCACCGATATAGTCACCTCCGGTTTATTCCCACCCCTTCAGCGAAAGAATTGGGCATAACTTTCCGCATGAGCATCAGAATCACTTATGTTACCATAATTCAGAATCGGCAGTTCGATACGGTCGACAGCGCGCTGGTTTTATGGAATTCCGTTTTGGGGCTAAAATTCCCCCGGAGCTTGTGTATTAGTACAACGACTGTCGTACCCTCTGGTCGAACGCGAATATTAATTCGCCCGGTGGTCGGAACCGCCTGCGAGGCCCCAATTCAGAATCGGCACTTCGACCCGGTCGGTAAATGGTCGCATTCGGAGATTTCGGTCCGGCGCCCAAATTCCTCTCTGGGAGTGCGGTCGCGGCTGCCGATGCGATCGCATACGGACACCGCTTCGCTCAAATGGGCATAACTTTTCGCTCAGTTATCGGAATCGCTTATAAGACCCCAATTTGGAATCGGCACTCAGAGGCGCTCGACGCCCCCTTATTGCCTCATGCGATAACACGTCGTTTCGAGGTCGAAAAACTTTCGTTTCGCACTCCGAAATTGTGATTCTAGCCGACGATCTCCCTATCCCAATGTTTTTTGGCAGTAGCGACTCCTCGATTACGCAAATCACTGGCGGAGCCCACATGCGGAGCCGCCCAGTCACAGCGATCGGAAGTCGTGTTCAACTCGACGCAAGATCTTCTGCCCAGGTCATGCATATGGATGCCCGAACATCGCTGATATAGTCACCCCTCCGGTTTATTCCCACCCCTTCAACGAAAGAATTAGGTATAACTTTCCGCAGGGCATCGGAATCGCTTATGTGACCATAATTCGGAATCGGCACTTCGAGACGGTCGACAACGTGCTGGTTTCGCGGAATTCCATTCCGGGGCCAAAATCCCCCGAGCGTGTGTACTAGTACACCGACTGTCGACCCTCCTCCGGTCGGACGCGGATATTTAATCGCCGGGAGTCGGGAACCGCCTGCGAGGCCCCAATTCAGAATCGGATCTTCAAACGGTCGGTCTAAATGGTCACATTCGGAGATTTCCGGTCCGGCACCAAAATTCCTCTCCGGGAGAGCGATCGCAGGCTGCCGATGCGATCGCATATGGACACTGCTTCGCTAAAACGGTCATAACTTTTCGCTCGGTTATCGGAATCGCTTATAAGACCCCAATTCGGAATCGACACTTAGAGGCGCTCGAAGCCCCCTTATCGCCTCAGGTGATAAGACGTCGTTTCGGGGTCGAAAATCCTTCGTTTCACACTATGAAATTGGATACTAGCCGACGATCTCTCATATCCAAAGTTTTTTGGCAGTAGCGACTCCCTCGATTACGTAAATTACTGGCAGAGCCCACACGCAGAGAACCGTCACACGATCGGAAGTCGTGTTCAACTCGACACGAGATCTCCTCCTCAGGTCATGGATATGGGTGCCCGAACATTGCCGATATAGTCACCCCTCCGGTTATTCCCACCCCTTCAGTGAAAGAATTGGGCATAACTTTCCGCACAGGCATCGGAATCGCTTATGTGACTATAATCAGAATCGGCACTTCGAGATGGTCGACAGTGCGCTTGGTTTCGTGGAATTCCGTTCGAGGGCCAAAATCCCCCCCCCCCCCCCCCCCGGAGTGTGTGTACCCCCGACTGTCGTAACCTCCGGTCGGACGCGGATATTTATTCGCCTGGGGTCGAACCGCCCGCGAGGCCCCAATTCAGAATCAGCACTTCGACCCGTTCGGTAAATGGTCGCATCGGAGATTCCGGTCCGGCGCCCAAATTCCTCTCCGGGAGCGCGGTCGCAGGCTGCCGATGCGATCGCATACGGACCCCCTTCGCTCAAACGGGCATAACTTTTCGCTCGGTTATCGGAATCACTTATAACACCCCAATTCGCAATCGGCACTCGGAGGCGCTCGACGCCCCCTATTTTCCTCAGGCAATAAGACGTCATTCGGGGTCGAAAAACCTTCGTTTCGCACTCCGAAATTGTGATTCTAGCTGACGATCTCCCCTATCACAAGGTTTTTTGACAGTAGCGACTCCCTCGATTATGCGAATCGTTGGCGGGTCCCACACGCGGAGCCACCGAGTCACAGCGATCGGAAGTCGTGTTCAACTCGATGGAGATCTCCTCCCCGGTCGTGGATATGGGTGCCCGAACATCGCCGATATAGTGACCCCTCCGTTTATTCCCACCCCTTCAGCAAAAGAATTGGCATAACTTTCCGCATGGGCATCGGAATCACTTATGTTACCATAATTCGGAATCGGCACTCCGAGACGGTCAACAGCGCGCGGGTTTCGCGGAATTCTGTTCCGGGGCCAAAATTCCCCCCGGAGTGTGTGTACTAGTACACCGACTGCTGTACCTCCAGTCGGACGCGGATATTTTTTCGCCCAGGGGTCGGAACCGCCCGGCGCGCCCCAATTCAGAATCGGCACTTCGACCGTTCGGTAAATGGTCGCATTCGGAGATTTCCGGTCCGCGCGCCCAAATTTCTCTCCGGGAGCGCAGTCGCAGGCTGCCGATGCGATCACATACGGACACCCCTTCGCTCAAGCGGGCAAACTTTTCGCTCGGTTATCGGAATCGCTTATAAGACCCCAATTCAGAATCGGCACTCAAAGGCGCTCAACGCCCCTTAATCTCAGGCGATAAGACGTCGTTTCGGGGTCGAAAAACCTTCGTTTCGCACACCGAAATTGTGATTCTAGCCGACGATCTCCCCTATCCTAAGGTTTTTTGACAGTAGCGACTCCCTCGATACGCGAATCGCTGGCGGAGCCCACACGCGGAGCATCCAGTCACAGCGATCGGAAGTCGTGTTCAACTCGACACGAGATCTCCTCCCTAGGTAGTGGATATGGGTGCTCGAACATCGCCGATATAGTCACCCCTCCTGTTTATTCCTACCCCCTCAGCGAACGAATTGGGCATAACTTTCCGCATGGGCATCGGAATCACTTATGTTACCAAAATTCAGAATGGCACTTGGAGACGGTCGACAGCGCGCGCTGGTTTCGCGGATTCCGTTCCGGGGCCAAAATTCCCCCCCCCCCCCCCTCCCGAGCGTGTGTACTAGTACACCGACTGTCGTACCCTCCGGTCGGACGTGGATATTTATTCGCCCGGGGTCGGAACCGCCTGCGAGGCCCCAATTCGAATCAGAACTTCGACCCGTCGGTAAATGGTCACATTCGGAGATTTCCGGTCCGCACCCAAATTCCTCTCTGGGAGCGCGGTCGCAGGCTGCCGATGCGATCGCATACGAACACCGCTTCGCTCAAACGGGCATAACTTTTCGCTCGGTTATCGGAATCGCTTATAAGACCCCAATTCGGAATCGGCACTCAGAGGCGCTCAATGCCCCCTTGTCGACTTAGGTGATAAGACGTCGTTTCGGGGTCGAAAATCCTTCGTTTCGCACTCTGAAATTGCGATACTAGCCGACGGATCTCCCATATCCCAAGGTTTTTTGGCAGTAGCGACTCCCTCGATTACGCGAATCATTGGCGGAGCCCACAAGCAGGGTCACCCAGTCACAGCGATCAGAAGTCGTGTTCAACGCGACGCGAGATCTCCTCCCCAAGTCGTGGATATGGGTGCCCGAACATCGCCGATGTAGTCACCCCTCCGGTTTATTCCCACCCCTTCAGTGAAAGAATTGGGCATAACTTTCCGCACAGGCATCGGAATCGCTTATGACAATAATTCAGAATCGGCACTTCGAGACGGTCGACAGCGCACTGGTTTCGCGAAATTCTGTTTTGGGGCCAAAATTCCCCCCGAGCATTTGTATTAGTACACCGACTGTCGTACCCTCCGGTCGGACGCGGATATTTATTCGCCCGGGGGTCGGAACCGCCTGCGAGTCCCCAATTCAGAATCGGAACTTCGACCCGGTCGGTAATGGTCGCATTCGGAGATTTCCGATCCGGCACCCAATTCCTCTACGGGAGCGCGGTCGCAGGCTGCCGATGCGATCGCATACGGACACCGCTTCGCTCAACAGACATAACGTTTCGCTCAGTTATCGGAATCGCTTATAAGACCCCAATTTGGAATCGGCACTCAGAGGCGCTCGACGCCCCCTTATCTCCTCATGCGATAAGACGTCATTTCGGGGTAGAAAAACCTTCGTTTCGCACTCCAAAATTGCGATTCTAGCTAACGATCTCCCCTATCCCAAGGTTTTTTGGCAGTATCGACTCCTTCGATTACGCGAATCACTGGCGGAGCTCACATGCGGAGCCACCCAGTCACAGCGATCAGAAGTCGTGTTCAACTCGACGCGAGATCTCCTGCCCAGGTCATGGATATGGATGCCCGAACATCGCTGATAGTCACCCCTCCGATTTATTCCCACCCCTTTAGCAAAAGAATTGGGCATAACTTTCGCACGGACATGGAATTGCTTATGTTACCATAATTCAGAATCGGCACTCCGAGACGGTCGACAGGGTGCTGGTTTCACGGAATTCCGTTCCGGAGCCAAAATCCCACCCGGAGCGTGTGTACTAGTACACCCGACTGTCGTACCTCCGTCGGACGCGGATATTTATTCGTCCGGGGGTCAGAACCGCTCGCGAGGCCCCAATTCAGAATCAACATTTTCGACCTGGTCGGTAAATGGTCACATTCGGAGATTTCAGGTCCGGCGCCCAAAATTCCTCTCCGGGAGCGCGGTCGCAGGCTGCCGATGCGATCGCATATACGGACACCGCTTCGCTCAAACGAGCATAACGTTTCGCTCGGTTATCAGAATGGTTTATAAGACCCCAATTCGGAATCGGCACTCCAAGGCGCTCGACTCTCCCTCATTGCCTCAGGCGATAAGACGTCATTTCAGGGTCGAAAAACCTTCGTTTCGCACTCTGAAATTGTGATTCTTACCGACGATCTCCCCTATCCCAAGATTTTTTGGCAGTAGCGACTCCCTCGATTACGCGAATCGCTGGAGGAGCCCACACGCAGAGCCATCCAGTCACAGCGATCGGAGGTCGTGTTCAACTCGACGTGAGATCTCTTGCCCAGGTCGTGGATATGGATGCTCGAACATCGCTGATATAGTCACCCCCTCCGTTTATTCCACCCCTTCAGCGAAGAATTGGGCATAACTTTCCGCACTGGCATCGGAATCGCTTATGTTACAACAATTAGGATTCGGCACTCCGAGACGGTCGATAGGGTGCTGGTTTCACGGAATTCCATTCTGGGCCAAATTTCCCCTCGGAGCGTGTGTACTAGTGCACAGACTGTCGTACCTCCGGTCGGACACGGATATTTATTCGTCCGGGGGTCGGAACCGCCCACTGTAGATGTGAGAATTGGCCCATCTCCCGCAAGGTTCTTTTGGACCATTAAGCCTCATTTGACCGTTTGTTGACTTGCCTCGGATGCCATATAGACGGCAGCATCGATGGCCGCCGATACTGGTTGACGGCATAGGCCATGGACGTTAACCCATATTGGCGTCCACATCTCTGGACGTCTGCATGGTGTTGGCGGCAGGATCGCTGGACGTCAACCTGGTTTACCTGGTCTGCACAACTACCCTGAGATCTAGCCCACTTGCGCCATTCTCTTCGCCCATGGCTCCGCATAGGGCCGTTCCCAATGGGCATATGGGCCACCTTGGCACCCCTTGACCCGTAAAATCCTATTTCCCATTGGTTGGAGCTTTTGTACTTGGATTGCCAAGTGTACAAGTGTGTTTCTTCACACTTGAGCACCAAGGCTGCTGAGGTCCGACCCCACTATCTATATAACACTCCCTTGAGCCCTCTAAGCAAGGGGGAGAGAGGCTGGACGTCCACATGCTGCTGCTTTGAGAGAGGAGAGAGAATTTGCATCCAAGCTTCATCAACTCTTCCTCTTCTTCCTCTCACACTACGGGACGTTCAGGAGGCTTCTTCCCGAGCTGGAGGAGCCCTGTGAAGAGCTGCAACGCCACGAACGAGGATCTACACCTCCATCCCTCTCTCTTTCCTTACTCTCTCTTAGTTATTTGCATGTCACACACACCTTCCCACTCACTCTAGGCACGTAGGTCACTTCCCTACACACCTAGAAAGGGGTTTCCCAACCAAAACGGAGGGAAGAGGGTGGTCATAGCACTTGGCCACTCCTCTTCTCAAGTCCGCAACCGGTACGGGACTCACCTTTTGGGCTGTCTCACTCCGTTCTGAACATTTACCACGCTTTCTTTAGGCTAATAGAGTGTCCTCTTGTGGCAGGAATGACTCGTAGAAGACCGCGGAGCTCTTCTTCTTTGGCCGCCGAAGAAGGAGAAGTTGAAGCCCCATCTCCATCCGCTGCGCGCGCCCACTGCACTGACGCGATTCCATCACTCCTTGGGCACAGGTAAGGCCTGGCGATCACAGACTCCCTCTCCTTTTGCTAGTTGTTTTGCTTTGTTTTCTCTAGTCAACCAAGTCAACCGTAGAGTCAACGAGGTCAACCGCGACCCCATCATCGCCAACGAGAGGTCAGCGACGTCCGCGAGCTCCCGGAAGATCCAGCGGTCGGTCTGGGGACGGTGCGGAAACGAGCGTCCACAGCTCTTCTGGCGATCACGGTGGGACCGCTTATGCCACTGTGGTCTGTCTGCGCCCAGGTAGACGGCAAGCGATCTTGTCGTTTACTCAGGTAAACATCTATCTTTCCTGCCATTAGTTTCTGTTAGCGTCGATCTAGGTTGTCGTCTACTTGTTGTTAGCAGCAGTCGATCATGTCGTTTACTTGTTTCTGATAAACTGTGCGTCAACCTGTATGCCGTTTAGTTTCACAGAAGCATGTTTTTGACTATTTTTTGATGTTTTTGCTTTGATTTTGTTTTCTGTCTGCTTACTGTTTGCCACTGATGGTCCTCAGTCACTGGGGGGGTCACTCTTCTCACCTTTTCTAGCCTCCCCTCACATTCTAGGATCACCCTTCTTCGGTTTACAACCTTTTACTCGGGGATTCCCTCTCGGGTAAATCGGGTTGGTTCCGAAGAAAACTCTGTAAGTCCTACATTCCGTGGATTCCCTTATGGTACGGGGTAGGGAGGACCTTTAACCCTCCCAGTCTAGCTTGCCTATTTACTCGAGTCATAGTCAGATTTGAGAGAACGGTCTTTACAAGTCAACATAACACATAACTTTGATCTTTAAATTTTTGGGGACGTTGTTAATAACATTGTTGGTAGAAACCCATATTTCTTCTAAAAGTGTAATCACTTCAACTTAAACCATTCTAAAATCAGTAGGTTGTGTGCTAATGGCCTTGGTTAAACTCATTAAACATGGCTGATAATCCGGCATTTGAATATGAAGATAAGTTTCATGGTTGTCGGGAGTGTCGTGATGGTGACACCAACAACCAACCCGAAGAGTCGGTCCATCCTCCTCTCCTCTCAAGCTGATTTTGAGGGGAGCGTGAGTTTGAGGGTCAATCCCACTTATGCACAAGACGCCCAAGAAGACCCTGAATTCTCCAAATCCCTTTCCCAGTACTCGCCCGAGGACATCATTTCGATGCTCTCCAAGCATACTGTTCGGGCAGCAGTCTCCCCTTCCTCTCCATCCCCTTCCCCTTTCCAAGCTTCCTCATCTAGGCCCATTCCTAGGCCTACGACCCCTTCACGGATTCCCGTCTCTCCTGTCCCCTTCTCACTCCAATTCCCTCCACTCCTCTACCTACTCCTATCCCAACTCTTTCCTTCTCCTATCCACCTCATGCTCAGCCTGCACCTCCCACTCAATCCGAATCCGTCCCCGTTCGGAGATGGAGGGGCTTATTAGGAAGCTTCTGGCTGAATCCCTGTCCCTTTCAAAGCCTCACTCCCTCCAAAATTACTGCAAGCTTCCCAACCCTATTTCCCTCCAGGTTTCAAGGCCCCGAAGTACCACAAGTATGACGGGACCTCTGATCCTCAGTTCCATGTTGCCGGATTCACCATGGATTCCCACCGATGGATGTATGATCGGGTTTTTTAGTTCACCTCTTCCAACAATCATTAGAAGGGGAGGCTTTGAGGTGGTTCACCTCCCTACCCGCATCGGACCTCGTTAACTTCGACATTGTCTCCGAGCGATTCATCTCCCACTTCTCGTATATCGCCACTCAAGTCCCTACACTTCCTGACTTGGTGGCAGAAAAGATGAAGCCGGACGAAGACTTTGTCACGTTTGCCAATCGATGGAGATCCATGGCATCAAGGGCAGATATACCCATTTCGGAGTCCCAAGCTATAACCATGTTGGTTACCAACACCACCCCCGTGCTTCGCTCTGTCCTGATGCTGAGTGAGTTCCCCTCATTCGCACACCTTTACAACCGAGCCAGGGTGGTCCAGAACCAAATTAAGCACTCCTCTCTGCCACACTTTTTCGAAGGGAAGCCCAAGGGACGTAAGGCTCCCGCGGCACCTACCACCGAGGGGGTGACCGTTAATGAGTCCGTCAACGCATGCAGTCAGCCGTTAAGGCCTCCAAACAAGCCCTCCAATCCTCCATCCACTCCTTCCAACCCTCATCAGTTCCTGTCACACCCCTCTAAGCCTTACTCTGCAGTTCCCCCTCCTGCTGGTTACACCCGACCTGGCCCTATAAGGTCTCACTACCTCCTCTACCTGAGACCCTTGAGGACGTATTCTTCGCCCTCATGTTCTGCGATGCAATCCAACTCCCCCCACAAAGGGAGAACACCAACCCGAGGGTGGACACCTCCAAATACTGTCCTTACCATAGGGCCCATGGTCATCAGCTCCTAACTGCTTTACTTCCGTGACTGGGTGTATGACATGAACGATCAAGGAAGGATTAACTGGGAGGATGTCAAGGTAGCCATAGAGAAAGTCTAGGTATACCAAGAAAGAGCTGGGTATCTTCCAAACCCCCTCCCCAACTACCAAGCAACAATCCCTCCTCCTCTAGGACCCAGGAGAACGTCCACACCATGACGCATGTAGAACCCCCGGGTCGTGAGGAGAGAACAAAAGTGGGGGTAGAGGGCTTTGAAGAATGGTACCCGTGTCCTTCTATAGAGTCTGAGGAACCTTCCGCTATAGTAGACGCCATTTTAGAGGAGCGGCCTTTAGTCCTCATCCGACCAATCCATCAAGAGGCCTACCCTCCTACCTTCCCTGCCAGTGAGTCGTCTACTCCCAAGACCAGACCTCTCCAGTTAATCCTCCCCAGGTCTCAGGAAGATGTTCATGTCACGCTCAGGAACCGGATCATTCCTCCACCCCCGCGGCCTTCCCAAGATGATGAGGACAATGGACCTCCACCACCCGCCGGCACCGAATATGACATTCTCCAACACCTAGATAAGATGCCCGCGAGGGTGTCTATTTTGGAATTGATTCGGAGGTCGCCGTCTCACCAGTCCACCCTCCTCCAATTTCTCCAGAAGATCATGGTCAATGATGACCTCCCTCCTAGTGGGGTCACCAATGCCATTCTCTCCCTTACCCAAGGCCCCTCAATCTCTTTTTCGGACAAAGATCTTGCCGCCCCTGAGTGTCGTTCGCTTCCTCTCTGTCTCACCATCAACCTCAATGGGGTTTTGGTAGACTCCACTCTGATCGACACCGGGGCATCTATCAATGTATGTCCGATGAAGACCCTCAAGAAATTGGGTTTGGGGGAAGATAATCTAGAGAAATCTGCTCCACCATCGCTGCCTATGACAACTCCAAAAGGATTGCCAAAGGTAATATTGCTCTTCAGCTTGAAATTGGGCCCATTACTATGTCTTCTGAGTTTTTAGTCCTCGACGTCGATTCGGCCTACAAGGCCATTTCTCGGTCGTCCATGGCTAGAACAAACCTAGGGGTCTATCCACCTCCCATCAGTGCTTCAAGTTTCCTTTCAATGGGCGGATTATCAAAATCAAGAGCATTCCTACCCTGGAAACTCTTAATTCCATCACCTCGGAGCAGATGCCGCATTTGTTCGTTCCAGACAAGGGGAAGAAGCCGTCATGTCAATCTTGACTTCCCCTTGCCCTGTGATCTCAGCCAATCTCCCCAGTCAGCTAAAGAACACCATGTTCCATGTCCCCAAGGGAGAGGTTGGGAGGTAATGGCTAGGATCGGCTATATACATGGTCGAGGGTTGGGAAAGAACCAGCAGGGTCCTGTCCGCCACACCCAAGTCAAGAGCCGCTAGATAGGCTGGTCTAGGTTTTCACCCGGACCCCATTCATCCAGACCCATTTATTCCCTATCAACCTCTTACCTGGACCCTGAAGGAACATTTCGTTCAGGGGCCCCTCCAACCGGGAACTCGGGAACCGTGATAGAGGAGTTGTCCGACTCGGAAAGCGATGAAGAAGAGGATGCCCAATTAGAGGAAGTCTCCGAAGATTTTGGCCTTCTCTCGCTCTTCAATTCTGACACTCTGTCTCCACCTTCCCCTCTCCTTCACAACCTCTTCCCTGTGTGCCCGGCACCTGACTCCCCCCACCCTCAATTTCTTCGTTCCCCTCTTTCTCCACCCGTTCTTTCTCCATCCCTCGCATGGCCAGTCGAGGCTGCCTTAAGTCAGCAACTTATGGTTCTAGGCCTTGATTCCCAAAAAAAAATGCCAATTTTGAAAATTGGAAATGCGAGATCTCCATCGAACACCCTTCCACTTTGGAGTCTCTTCCGCTCGGCCAATGGCCGACGCTCTCCAGCTTAGACTCCTTTCCTCGCCCCTCTGGGGACGCTTCCTCTGTACATAGTTTTGTACATAGCAGTCCTGTACATAGTAGTCTAGATTTTAGCTTAGAGTCGGGTCTAGGGTCTAGTCTAGAGTCGGGTTTAGGATTAGAGGAGTCTAGATCCTCTCAGCCATGTGTGCGCAAAGAGAAGGGTAGGCAAGTTCCTACCCGTTATGTCATGGCTCTGGCTGAGAGGTGTCCAAGTTAAGTCAAGTCCCAGAGTTTCTTGAGGAGCCTACTTATGAATCTGATTTTGAAGAAGGCGACTCTTTAGATGACGATTTAGGAGTTTATCTGCTAGATTTTGATGAAGGTGAACTGGAGATCCATCGGGTTGGAAGAAGAGGACCCAGTGAGCTCCTATGTGGATGGCACAAAGAGGTTCGACGAGCCAACCATGGCTGCGGACGAGCCCACTAAAGAGGTCAACCATGGCACTAAAGAATCCCCGAAGGTATTTTGATTAGTGCCAACTTGAGTGTTGAAGAAGAAGAAGCTCTGGTAGCTATTCTCAATAATTCTCTTATGGTTTTGCTTGGTCCTATGAGGACATGCAAGACTTGACACCTCTTTGGTCGAGCACCGGTTGGTCCTAAAAGCCGACGCCAAAGCTGTCAAACAAAAGCTGAGAAGGCTACATCCCAAGCTTGCACTCAAGATCAAAGAGGAGGTTGACAAGTTGCACAGGCCAAATTCATTAGGGTTGTGCTTTATCCACACTGGGTAGAATATCGTCCCTGTGATGAAGAAGGACGGTAAGGTTAAATCTGTATAGATTTCCGTGACCTTAATTGTGCTTGCCCAAAGGATGATTTCCCTCTCCCACACATAGATGTCCTAGTGGACAACACTGCCAGCTTTGAGATGTTGTCTTTTATGGATGGTTTCTCTGGGTATAACCAAATCCGTCTGGCGGAGGAAGACCAGGAGAAAACTTCTTTTACAACGCCCTGGGGACTTATTGTTATGTCGTCATGCCCTTCGGATTGAAGAATGCGGGATCAACCTATCAAAGGGAAATGATGGAGATTTTTCATATATGATGCATGTGCACATGGAGGTCTATGTAGATGATGTCTTGGTTAAATCAAAGACTCGACATGGCATGCTAAGGTCCTCCGGGCAGTTCTCCAGTGGTCTAGAGAACACAATCTTAAGATGAACCCCAAAAGTGGTCTTTGGTGTCTCCTCGGGGAAATTGCTGGGTTCATAGTAAGCAAGCGGGGAATTGAGATTATCTCAATAAGGCCAAAGCAATAATCGACATGCCTCCTCCTAAGAATATCAGAGAAGTCAGAGGGCTGATGGTAGACTCCAGTTTATTTGGAGATTTATCTCTCAGCATTCAATCTGTTGTAAGCCCTTCTATGGATGCTTAAGGAGAGGTTAAGTTTGATTGGAATGATAAATGTCAAAAGGCCTTTGATGAATTGAAGAGTTATCTGTTCAATCCCCCTGTTCTCGCTCCTCCCGTCCCGGTCGGCCTTTACTGCTCTATGTGTCAACCACTGAAGATTCAACTGGAGCAATTTGGCCCAATATGACGACGAGAAGAAGGGAGAGCGGGGTATTACCTATCCAAGTTGTTCAATGAGGCTGAAATGAAGTACACGCCGCCATGGAAAGAACGTGTGCGGCCGTCGTCTGGTTGCCCAAAGTTGAAGCATTATTTCTGGCTCATGAAGTAAACTTTGGCGCGTATGGACCCTGTTCGGTACTTGCTTGAGAAGCCTGTCCTGACTGACCGGTTGATGAGGTGGCGAGTTTCCTCAATCAATTTGATATCACCTACGTCAACCAAAAGTCGATCAAGGGGCATGCTATTGCTGAGCATTTGACCCATCACCCTTGCCTTCATGTTCTCCCGTTGATGAAAGCTTTCCCGATGAAGAGTTAGGAGCCATTATCGATGGTGACCTTCGTGGGTACTTTACTTCGACAGGCCCTCAATTCCAAAGGGTGTGGAATAGGGGCAGTCCTCCTCTCACCCGAAGGGGTAGTCATTCCGCACGCCTACCAGTTAACCTTCCGAGCCACGAACAATGTGCCGAGTATGAGGCGCTCTTAGTGGGGCTGAAAATGGCATTATTGCTCGGAGTCAAGGAGTTAAGGATAATTGGTGATTCGCAGTTGATACTCTGGCAATCTCTTAGCAAGTACCAAACCCGGACCCCAAGTTGAAACCATACCAAGAGTTGGTAGGAAAGGTCGTCCGGCAGTTTAGGAAGCTCACCCTAGTTCACACTCCTAGGGCTCAAAATATCCTAGCAGATTCACTCGCTTCCCTAGGGTCTTCCATTCCCTTCCTTTGGGAAAATCTTCTAAAACCGTCTCTGTCCAGAGGTTGAGAGTCCCTTCCCATGTAGATCCTTGTTTTTCTCAACTCACGTCTCCTTCTCCATCTCTTCGGGTCCATGCGCTCTCGAAAGAGCCAGAAATCGACCTCGAAGATGGCCATCCTTGGTATTTTGACATCGAGAACTTTCTCAAAGATGGATCCTTCCCCGATTATGCCACCTCTGCCGATAGACGGGCCATTCGCCGCGTCTCGAGCGTTACAAGATCATAGGTGGCATTCTATACAAGAAATCTCTCAGTGGGGTCTATCTTCGTTGCCTCGATGAATTCGAGTCTCAAGATGTTGTTGAAGCCGCTCACTCTAGTGAATGTGGTGGCCATGTTAATGGTAGAGCAATTGCCCAAAAGTTGCTAAGACACTATTATTGGCCTACCATGGAAGAAGACTGTCGCCATTTTGTCCGTCACTGTGCTAAATGCCAATTGCATGGTGACAAAATTCATGCTCCTTCCTCTTCTCTTCACCCTCTCATCGCCCATGGCCTTTCGCCATGTGGCATTCGACGTGGTCAGTCCTCTCGCGGACAGAACTGGAGAAATCCGTAAGAAGTCCTTCATCCTGACCGCCACGGAATACTTCACAAAGTGGGCTGAAGCAGAAGCATTCATTGAGGTCAAGCTTCAACGGTGGTTAAATTCATCAAGCGCAACATCCTTGCAAGGTTCGGCGTGCCTCGGGACATCGTCACCGACAATGGACCTCAATTCACTTCACAGGAGCTTCGCGACATGTGTGGTAAATATGGCATCAACTTGCATCATCATCCCCATATTATCCACAAGGTAATGGACAAGCGGAAGCTACTAATAAAACTCTCATCAAAATCATAAAGAAAACATGCAAATCTCACAACAATGCTGATTGGCCAGACCGCTAGTTGAAGCTCTTGAGCTTAGCTTATCGCACCTCGTCCGGACTCCACGGGGAAAACTCCCTATGCCTTGACATACGGATCAGATGCGATACTCCCATATGAGATCTTCGTCCCTTCACTTAGAGTTCAATTGGATTCCGAGCTTGACCCCGATCAACGTCGGGAGGCCTTGTTGGCACAACTTGAACTCTTAGATGAAGGCGAATGATAGCGGCTGATCATGCTCAAGTCTACCCGTCAGAGAATTGCACGTTTTTACGCTAAAGAGTTCTTGAGATAAAATTCGAAGTGGGTGAGATGGTCCTAAAGTGTAAAATCATAAAGGCACCAGGTTCCAGGAGCAAATTGCAAGAAAATTGGGAAGGACCGTTCGTTGTCAAGGGAAGTATATTCAGGGAACGCTTATAGGTTGGTAGATGCCGAAGGAGTGGAGTCGTCGTATCCGTGGAACGTAGTCTACCTCAAGAAATTCTATCCTTAGTCAGTCAGTTTGTCAAGTCGGTGTATTCATCACCTTTTACGGCGTGGGTTTAAGTCTCTACTTTTTCACTTGGTCATTAGTGAGGTAGGGTTTATTCGCACCACGCGATGTTAGGTATTGCCCTCTAGTTGGAAAATCACAAGGACCTCGGATAGTCTAATCCGGTCAATATGTTTCCCCTATTCTTCTCCCACTCGGTCGCGTCTGGAAGCGGAACAAACTACGAGTAGGGGACCATCCACTCCCATCTAAAAGACAAGGTTACCATAAACAGGGGCAATCAAGAAAAGAAAGGGGCAGAATGCAAATCAAGCCTAAAGGGAAAAAGAAAAGCTAAAAAGGTCGAAAAAGGGTAGCAAAAAGTACGTACCCAGGAAAAGGCTGACCAAATTAAGGAGGTAGTAAAAGTACATGCCTCCACCCCTGAAATCAAATAAGAAGAAAAATTCCCGTGGAAATAATTGTTGACCAAGTCTTTAGTAGGGTGTTGGTTTGGAAACAGAAAGTAGTCTGAACCAAATCATTGCATGGCTTCCTACTAATTTTCTTCCAAATTCCTCCCTCTAGGGGAAAATTTGACTGTATAAGACCTTCCGTGGTGGAAAACATCAAGAACGCTAGGGGCATTTCCAACATCAAGGAATTCATGCATGATCCTCCTTATTCATGACCTCTGTGGTTAAGTAGATCACATAGACCCTATGCTTTGACATGTGATGATATGTATTTTAGAGTCCAAAAAAAATGAAAAAAATGATGACAAAAAAGAGAGTCTCTCGATGTATATTTTCACCATGTACATATTTTTACTCTTAGTTTTTACTCTTATTTTCAAAAAGCCAAAAATCAGAAAATTCAAAATCCCAAATCCAAAAAAAATAGTAATACATGTAGATACACTAACATTCTCATTTTTTCTTATTTGACAAAAAATCAAGAAAACAAGAAAGCACAAAAAAATGCATGTGGCATATTTCCTTCGGTATTTTTTGTGTTCTATCTTTGATTAGACATTAGCCCCTTGACCAGATCTCAAGAAAGGTACATCGCTTAGGCAAGGGGCTAAAGACAGATCTGCACTAACATTTTTTCTCTAAGTGTTGTGGATGCAGAAATCAAAGAACACAAGCAACACATTCAAGTGCACAAATGACAAAAGTCCACAAAATTCCTCTATAATGATAAATTTCTGTACATATCATAACAGGGGCATACCCCTGGTGGTACAAAATTCACTCCTCTCTCCTCTCGCCCTCGCTACCTCGGCCTACGCGAGCTGCTGACCTCCTCCTCCTCCTCTCCCCGACGCCTGTCCGGGACGGGAGGTCTCATAGAAGTGGAGGCCTCTGGTCGTGCTCCCCCTCCTCGTCTGACGGACGGATCTCCCAGTGACATGATGTCATCGAGAGACCGAACACGGACCCCGTCTCCCGCGGCCTCCTGCTGGGCCTGTCGCTGCTGCTCCCGGCGCTCTTCAGCACCCGGTTCTTTAAAAACTCTAAATCCGTGACGGCCTGCACCCGGGCCTCGATGGCCCGCACCCGGTCGGCCTCTGCCTCTGACTCTGCCCTCTCGTGCCTCAGCATGCGGCCCTCCATCCTCGATACCTCCAACCGCAGGCTCTCCACCTGTGCCTGGAGGGTCGCCACTCCTCCCTCCCTGCCTCTGCGCACAAATAAGCAACTTGTCAAATCAAGTCAAATCAAATCACATGCAAAAGTGAGTGTTTCAGTGTCTTACCTCTGCCTCCAACTCCCCTGTCCTCATCTCTACTCCTGGACCCTCGCCTGTGCCCGGTCCAGGTCTCCTGTAGGCGGACCGCCAAGTCCCCTCCCGCAGGCTGTGCGGACGAGCTCGCGCCTGTGTCTCGGCTCGCCCGCACTCTCGATAGCTCTCCCTTCTGCATTCACACATCTTGGTCAATCATCAAATCAATCAGTGTCAAATCAATTTCAAGATAGTACTTACCAGTGTCCGCACCTCGACGCGGAGTCTCTCCAACTCTACCCTCCTGCTCCGCCAGCCGCCCCTCCAAGAGGCGGATCGCCTGTGACCCCGGCAGCTGTCATTCACATTTCAAAGTTAGATCTAGAAATTCAAGTGGCAAAGCTTAGAGTTAAAGTTTCACTCACCACTCGCCGGTCAAGCTGGAGTCGTCCGGCATAGCGCGCCCGGTAGTCCTCCAGGTACGCCGAGCTGTCCTGGAGGTCCGCCTGCTGAAGCACTTGGTCTCCTCCGGCTCGCCAATAGGTGACCGTGCTCCCGTGCTCCGTGCTCCAGTCCCGTCCTCGGCGAAAAACCGGCGGCGGGAGTGCCCCTCCCTGCCCAGGGACGGTACCTCCATGGCGGCTGACGCCAGCCTAGGTTCCGTACCACGAGCTCTAGATAGAGGACCTCGCAGGTCCCCAGGCAGAGAAGGAGCAGGTGGCGGTCAAATAGAGGTCGGCCCCGCCGCCACCGCCGGGTGCGAGCTGTCTGCCTCCCCCGCATATGGAGTCCACACCACTTGAAAAAGAAAGAACACTGGTCAGTCACATCAATCAAAAAAGGGCAATAATTAAATGAATGAAGAGCTAGTTGAGAGTTTCATACCTAATCATGCGGGTAGCGGTCTAGGGCGATGTGCACGTCCTCCGCATGTCGGTCCGCCACCCGCGGGTCCGGCGCTACATCCCACCTCGCCATGAGGGGCACCAAGGCCTGGCTCCCCTCTCTTTGTGTCCCGCGCCCCATGGGGAAGCGGGTGTATCCCCAGATCTGCAAAGCAGCAAAAACAACGTCAGTCGGGCAGTTAATCAAATTTAAAAATCAATGGTGAGCATTAAAGAAAATTGGCATACCTGAAGAAAGGGGGTGAAGCCCCCGGTGCTCTGAGAGCGCCGTGAACTACTGGGGAGAAGAGAGAACAGATGCCCCAGCATTGCGGTGCCCCATGCATATCTCCTAGCCTGCGCCAGGTCCCTCAGCTGGAGCACGAACTTGCAGTTCATCTGCGATGACTACGTCGCGAACAAAAGTCGCTCGAAGAGGTAGGCGACGAAGATCTTGACCGAGCGCTCCTCGCTCCGGTCCCCCAAGTCCAGTGCCCCCCGCACTCCTGTATAGAACTCCCCTAGAGTCTCCAGGGGCCCTCTCCTCCTGCCTCTCAATCCCACCGCCTCCGACAATGATCCGAGCAGAATGCTTCGGATCGGTCTCCTCCTCCCGGCCACGAACTCTAGCCCCAGCAACTCCACGATGTCATCGTAGTAGTCACTCCTCTCCTGTCCGACCACCGGCTCTCCCTGAACCGGCAGTCCCGTCAGATACGCTACGTCCTCCAACGTAGGTATCATGTGCCCCCAAGGCATGATGAATGCCTTGCAGTCCTCCTCCCATCTCTCCCTCAAAGCCTCTAGATACGGTACGTCCACGTGGAATGGACGTACCGACAAGAGGTGCCCAAACCCCATCCTCGCTATCCTGGTCTGCTGAGCCTCCGGTAGCGCTCTGTACCATGCCCAGCACAAGTCCCAGGTAACTCTGCTCCTCATTCAGCCTTTACCCTGCAGAAAACACAGACAAATTGGCATCAGCATCGATTGCCGTTAAACCCAAATTAGCGTCAAGGGGTCTGCCGTTTACTCAGAATCAGCGTCTAGGGGTGGCCGTCAAGTTCCTCTGTCGGCGTCCAACATCTTGCCGTCAAGTTTACTTAGACGACAAGCGGGTGGATGTTGATAGGAACTCAACGTCCACCGATGTGGACGTCAAGTTCCTGTCAAACCCGACAGAGTTTCCTCTGTTTCCCCCCTCTTTTCACACGATATAACCATGCATTCCACAAAGTTTCGAGGGTCAGGGGACCTACCTTGGGCCGTCGGGGCTCCTCCGCCTTTGTCTCGTCTCCTCCTTCATCATCCCCGGCGTTTTCCCCTCCGATACACTTTCTCTGTCGGCGCCGGCCACCGCCGGTCCGGCCTCTTCCTCCTCCGCCGTCATCACCTCCTCCTCCTCCTCCTCCTCCGGTTGGCGGTGAGATCGGAGGACAGTGCGTTTCCCCCTCGTCCTCATCGGAAGAAATGTCAAGGGGGTTTGAGGGCTTAAAACAAAGAACAAGGTAGAAGAAGAATGAAGTTTGAGAGTATAAAGAAAAGAAGAAAGAAGGAGGGTTCGGTGTGTGGGGTTCTCCGGCACTTGGGAAGGTGAAATGGCGCCGGAGAGGCGTCGGTTGAAAAAAAAAAGCTGTTTTTTGAAGTCGACGTCAACCTAAGGCCGTTTACATTTTTCTGACGTCAAGATGCGGCTGTGACGTACTGTAAACGTCCAGGGTCTAGACGCCAGTGTCTCATCAGGTCAAACCTCGAAGTTCAGTCACGTCAGGAGCTGGACGTCAAGTTTGAAGTAAACGACTCTAGATGTGGACGTCAATATCCCTCTCTGCCTGTTGGCAACCAGAAGGTGAACGTCTATCAGTGATTGACAGCCATCGATGTGGATGCCAAGACTTCCGCACTCAGCCCTCACAGCACACTCATTGAACACATTTGAAGCCCATTGACACTCCATTACTCAATTCCACAATTCAAGCCATAAAACACAATGCAAATCATCACTTTTATTCATCTAAGCTTTGTGTTACACTTATTGGAAATCAGGAAAATACATCACTTTGCCCTGCGGCCATATAAAAATCACAAGAAATGGGACGAATAGTGTCGTTGAATTCTTCATATTTCCAGATATCTTCCTGTTTCTCCTGAACCGCCAATCCCACCTTCCTGCTCATTGTGTATCTTGCCCAAGTCTTCATGGCCTTCTTCATTAGCTTCTCATTCCTCCTGGTAACAATCATGTCCGTGCAGTTGGATGAAGTTGGAATGCTCTGTGGAATTCCAAGCTGACAATGGCACTGATGTGGCTGGTAAACCACCATCCTATCGGCCCCAATCAACCACAAATCTTTGTCCTCCTTGGTTCGAGCTCTAAATTCAATACTCCTCATAAATAGCTGCCTCACAATGAAGTCCTCCATCACCAGGTAGGCTAAATGATCGCGCCAAGCATCTCTGCCCTTTAAGTGCGATGTCACACACTTAATCTCATTCTCCGGCTCATACCACGCCCTGCTGCAGTACACTGAACTCTGAAGGAAGATTCTAGAGGGGGAAGGTTGCTGGTCAGCAAAATCAAACTTCAAGTGAGCCTCCATCCATACCTGAAGCAGAAACAAGCTCCCGCATGTGCGTCCGCCTAGGCTCATTGTGGTGAGCGAACTGTATAGGTGTGCCAGCACTGCAGGGGCAAGTGACTGCCCGCGCCACAGCAGAGTTAGGACCCCCACGTGATCGTAAAGAAGGAAGTCGCCGCTAGTGGGAATAGGAAAACTCCAGCCAGGCAAGTGTCAGCCCTCGCGTCGCTCTCTCTCCGCCGATTTCGCGCATGCTGATCAGCCACCAGGCCAGTCGGTCTAGGAAGATCCCGTGCTTGTTCGTCATCCTCAACACTCCTTCTTGTCCCGTACGATGTCCGCAAGAATCTCCTCCCACGAGGAGAGGAGCGCTGCATCGTACTCCAGGCATCGCCTCCATCCCAGGAAAAGCTCCACCTCCTCCAGCAGCACACTCGCCTCGAACGCTTGGAACACGAAAGTGTGCGTGTGCGGGTGCCATCTCTCCACCAGCGCCCCCAGTGCATCAACCCCACCACATATCCTTCATATTATTCGCCAGCACCACCATGAATTCAAATTCCACAGGCCAATATAGCTTCGCATATCCAGCGTGATGGCGTTCATCAGATTCACGAGCCAAGAAAGGCCCGCACCTGGCCTTGGCTCGGAAGGCAGGCACTTCCTGCATGAGGGAGGGGTGCTGTAGGAGAAGTGTTGGGGCGCTTTTAGCACAGGTTAAAGCAGAATGAGCATCACTTACCTCCCCGTTGGCTAGTCTGGTGCTCAGGTGCCCGGAACTTCACTCAGAATTCCTAGGTTCATGCCTGTGGATCGTCCGGTCGACGAGGAGGCCATTTCGTTGCTTTTCTTCGTCTCCCAGCTCTCTGGTTCACAGAAGGAGCAGGGAGAGACGGAGGTGGAAGATGAGAGAGTCCTCATAGACTCCCATCACCTATATTTCGGCCTGATCCGCTGGCCAGTAGGTGTCCAGATCGGTTGACGTCAGTATCTGGTTAGCAGCAGTATCTGTTGCCGTTAACTAGAGTGCTGGCGGCCATCGATGTGGACGTTTATTCCCTGGAAATTTTCAAATTTTATTATTCATATGGCCATTATATTTTATCTTGTGCTTCAAGTTATTTGCAGATATCCAGCACAAGTTGCACTTCAAAGTTTGGAACGCTCATGCAACCTTGAGCGTTACAGGTATGTCTAACGTAGGACCCCACCAGAGGCGAATAATTTGGCGACCGTGAACCCTGAGTTCCCCTTTACCAAAACCGTGATGGGTTTGCGATCTCTCAGTTATTCGTATGGACTTTAGAATTTTCCTCTGGTTCTAACTTGCATTTTAGATAGGCAGCCCACACCAGCATACATTTAGGTCTTCACTGCTAACATTATCTTACTAACACTCAAAAAAAAATGGTGATTTTCCTCGATCATCTGATTGCTCCATGGCTCCCCAGCTTAGGTAGCCTGCGGGTCCACCCTTCGTGATTATCCAAGCTGATATTGGGTTTTGTTGCCCATGATCCAACTTGTCCCACCGTGACTTTCACAAATAATCATTCCATCCTTGTTGAGGTCATTTGAGCCTTCGCCAGTTGCGAGCTTAATTCCGGACTTCAGGCTTTCCAAACATTGATTCCAGTTAGAATCTTTTGATAATCCTTTGAGAGATCAACCAACTCCTTGTCTCCACAACCTCCTAAATTTGGGATAGATGTCTTGATTAGGCCTGTGAGCCCATGAGCTCCGGTTATGAGACCCTCCTGATTCAACCGTCATATTACAACTCCTTTGACTCAGACACACCGAAAACTAGTCAAAGTCTGACACGGCCATGCCAGGGACCCTACCGTTGGGTTGCAGTTGTAGTTACACGGGTAGATCACTCTTCTTCTTACCCACATTGTCTCTCAGACGATCCGTCACTTGCTTCTAGCCTAACTCATTTGTTTGGCTCGCTAGAATTCCTATCCTCGGAGATGACCCACCATTAAATCTCCGCGTCCTTTGTTTACCGAGACACCAACCTTTTAGTCCGCTCTGCTCCCTTGCAAGACCGGATGTCTCACAGAGGGCATTTGTAGACGCGAGATTGGCCCATCTCCCGCAAGGCTCTTTTGGCCCATTAAGCCTCGTTGACCGTTTGTTGACTTGCCTCGGATGCCATGTAGACGGCAGCATCGATGGCCGCCGACTACTGGTTGACGGCATAGGCCATGGACGTTACCCCATATTGGCGTCCCATCTCTGGACGTCTGCATAGTGTTGGCGGCAGGATCGCTGGACGTCAACCTGGTTTACCTGGTCTACGCAACTACCCTGAGAATCTAGCCCACTTGCGCCATTCTCTCGCCCATGCACCGCATGGGGCCGTTCCCAACGGGCATATGGGCCACCTTGGCACCCCCTTGACCCAGTAAAATCCTATTTGGCCTCTCCTCATTGGTTGGAGCTTTGTATTTGGATGCCAAGTGTACAAGTGTGTTTCTTCACACTTGAGCATCCAAGGCTGCTGAGGTTCGACCCCACTGTCTATATAACACTCCCTTGAGCCCTCTAAGCAAGGCGGAGAGGTTTGGACGTCCACATGCTGCTGCTTTGAGAGAGGAGAGAGAATTTACCCCAAGCTTCATCAACTCTTCCTCTTCTCCTCTCACACTACGGGACGTTCAGGAGGCTTCTTCCTGAGCTAGAGGAGCCCTGTGAGGAGCTGCAACGCCAACGAACGAGGATCTACACCTCCATCCCTCTTTCTTTCCTTACTCTCTCTTAGTTATTTGCATGTCACACACACACCTTCCCACTCACTCTAGGCACGTAGGTCACTTCCTACACACCTAGAAAGGGGTTTTCCAACCAAAAACGGAGGGAAGAAGGTGGGTCATAGCACTTGGCCACCCCTCTTCTCAAGTCCGCAACCGGTATGGGACTCACCTTTTGGGCTGTCTCACTCCGTTTCTGAACATTTACCACGCTTTCTTTAGGCTAATAGAGTGTCTCTTTGTGGCAGGACGACTCGTAGAAGACCACGGAGCTCTTCTTCTTTGGCCGCCGAAGAAGGAGAAGTCGAAGCCCGTCTCCATCCGCTGCGCGAGGCCACTGCACCGACGCGATTCCATCACTCCTTGGGCACAGGTAAGGCCCTGGCGATCACAGACTCCCTCTCCTTTTTCTAGTTTGCTTTGTTTTCTCTCTAGTCAACCAAGTCAACAGGAGAGTCAACGAGGTCAACCGGCGACCCCATCATCGCCAACGAGAGGTCAGCGATGTCCGTGAGCTCCCGGAAGATCCAGTGGTCGGCCGGGGACGGCGCGGAAATGAGCGTCCGCACCCGCAAGGCCCCAATTCAGAATGGCACTTCGACCCGGTCGGTAAATGGTCACATTCGTAGATTTCCGGTCCGGTGCCCAAATTCCTCTCCGGGAGCGCGGTCGCAGGCTGCCGATGCGATCGCATACGGACACCCGCTTCGCTCAAACGGGCATAACTTTTCGCTCGGTTTATCAGAATTGCTTATAAGACCCCAATTCAGAATCGGCACTCAGAGGCCCTCGTCTCCCCCGTATTGCCTCAGGCGATAAGACGTCTTTTTTCGGGGTCGAAAAACCTTCGTTTCGCACTCTGAATTTACGATTCTAGCCGACGATCTCCCCTATTCCAAGTTTTTTTTGGCAGTAGCGACTCCCTCAATTACGCGAATCGCTGGAGGAGCCCACACACACGGAGCCGCAGTCACAGCGATCGGAAGTCATGTTCAACTCGACGCGAAATCTCCTCCCCAGGTCGTGGATATGGGTGCCCGAACATCGTCGATATAGTCACCCCCTCCGGTTTATTCCACCCCTTCAGCGAAAGAATTGGGCTAACTTTCCGCACGGGCATTGGAATCGCTTATGTGACCACAATTCAAAATCGGCACTCCGAGACGGTCGACAGCGCGCTGGTTTCGTGGAATTCTATTTCGGGGCAAAAATTCCCCCCCAGAGCGTGTGTACTAGTACACCGACTGTCGTACCCTCCGGTCGGATGTGGATATTTATTCGCCCGGGGGTCAGAACCGCCCGCGAGGCCCCAATTCAGAATCGGCACCTCGACCCGGTCGGTAAATGGTCGCATTCGGAGATTTTCGATCCGGCGCCCAAATTCCTCTCCGGGAGCGCGGTCGCAGGCTGCCGATGCGATCGCATACGGACACCCCTTCGCTCAAACGGGCATAACATTTCGCTCAGTTATCGGAATCGCTTATAAGACCCCAATTCGGAATCGGAACTCAGAGGCGCTCGACGCCCCCTTATTGCCTCAGGCGATAAGACATCGTTTTGGGGTCGAAAAACCTTTGTTTCGCACTCTGAATTTGTGATCCTAGCCGACGATCTCCCCTATTCCAAGGTTTTTTGGCAGTAGCAACTCCCTCAATTACGTGAATCGCTGGCTGAGCCCACACGCGAGCCGCCCAGTCACAGCGATCGGAAGTCATGTTCAACTCGACTCGAGATCTCCTCCCCAGGTCGTAGATATGGGTGCCCGAACATCGCCGATATAGTCACCCCCTCCGGTTTATTCCCACCCCTTCAACGAAAGAATTGGGCATAACTTTCCGCACGGGCATCGAAAATTGCTTATGTGACCACAATTCGGAATCGGCACTCCGAGACGGTCAACAGCGAGCTGGTTTCGCAGAATTCTGTTATGGGGTCAAAAATCCCCTCCGGAGCGTGTGTACTAGTACACCGACTACCGTACCCTCCGGTCGGACACAGATATTTATTCGCCCGGGGGTCAGAACCTCCTGCGAGGCCCCAATTCAGAATCGACACTTCGACCCGGTCGGTAAATGGTCGCATTCGGAGATTTCCAGTCCGGCGCCCAAATTCCTCTCCGGGAGCACGGTCGCAGGCTGCCGATGCGATCGCATACGGACACCCCTTCGCTTAAACGGGCATAACTTTCGCCGGTTATCGGAATCGCTTATAAGATCCCAATTCGAAATTGGCACTAAGAGGCGCTCAATGCCCCCTTATTGCCTCAGGCGATAAGACGTCGATTCGGGGTCAAACAACCTTCATTTCGCACTCCGAAATTAAGATTCTAGCCGACGATCTCTCCTATTCCAAGGTTTTTTGGCAGTAGGAACTCCCTCGATTACGCGAATCGCTAGCGGAGCCCACACGCAGAGCCGCTCAGTCACAGCGATCGGAAGTCGTGTTCAACTCGACGCAAGATCTCCTCCCCAGGTCGTGGATATGGGTGCCCGAACATCGTCGATATAGTCACCCCCTCTGGTTTATTCCCACCCCTTCAGTGAAAGAATTGGGCATAACTTTCCGCACGATCATCGGAATCGCTTATGTGACCACAATTTGAAATCGGCACTCCGAGACGGTCGACAGCGCGCTGGTTTCGTGGAATTCCATTTCGGGGTAAAAATTCCCCCCCAGAGCATATGTACTAGTACACCGACTGTCGTACCCTCCGGTCGGATGTGGATATTTATTCGCCCGGGGGTCGGAACCACCCGCGAGGCCCCAATTCAGAATCGGCACTTCGACCCGGTCGGTAAATGGTCGCATTCGGAGATTTCCGATCCGGCGCCCAAATTCCTCTCAGGGAGCGCGGTCGCAGGCTGCCGATGCGATCGCATACGGACACCCCTTCGCTCAAACGGGCATAACATTTCGCTCAGTTATCGGAATCGCTTATAAGACCCCAATTCGGAATCGAAACTCAGAGGTGCTCGACGCCCCCTTATTGCCTCAGGCGATAAGACATCGTTTTGGGGTCGAAAAACCTTCGTTTCGCACTCTGAATTTGTGATCCTAGCCGACGATCTCCCCTATTCCAAGTTTTTTTGGCAGTAGCAACTCCCTCAATTACGCGAATCGCTGGCGGAGCACACACGCGGAGCCGCCCAGTCACAGTGATCGGAAGTCATGTTCAACTCGACTCGAGATCTCCTCCCCAGGTCGTAGATATGGGTGCCCGAACATCGCCGATAAAGTCACCCCCTCCGGTTTATTCCCACCCCTTCAACGAAAGAATTGGGCATAACTTTCCGCACGGGCATCGGAATCGCTTATGTGACCACAATTCGGAATCGGCACACCGAGACGGTCGACAGTGAGCTGTTTTCGCGGAATTTTGTTCTGGGGTCAAAATTCCCCACCGGAGCGTGTGTACTAGTACACCGACTACCGTACCCTCCGGTCGGACGCAGATATTTATTCGCCTGGGGGTCAGAACCTCCTGCGAGGCCCCAATTCAGAATCGACACTTTGACCCGGTCAGTAAATGGTCACATTCGGAGATTTCCAGTCCGGCGCCCAAATTCCTCTCCGGGAGCACGGTCGCAGGCTGCCGATGCGATCGCATACGGACACCCCTACGCTCAAACGGGAATAACTTTTCGCTCGGTATCGGAATCGCTTATAAGATCCCAATTCGGAATTGGCAATAAGAGGCGCTCGATGCCCCCTTATTGCCTCAGGCGATAAGACGTCGATTCGGGGTCAAACACCTTCATTTCGCACTCTGAAATTAAGATTCTAGCCGACGATCTCCCCTATTCCAGGTTTTTTGGCAGTAGGAACTCCCTCGATTACGCGAATCGCTAGCGGAGCCCACACGCAGAGCCGCCCAGTCACAGCGATCGGAAGTCGTGTTCAACTCGACGCAAGATCTCCTCCCCAGGTCGTGGATATGGGTGCCCGAACATCGCCGATATAGTCACCCCCTCCGGTTTATTCTCACCCCTTCAGCGAAAGAATTGTGCATAACTTTCCGCACGGGCATCGGAATCGCTTATGTTATTACATTTCGGAATCGGCACTCCGAGACGGTCGACAGGGCGCTGGTTTCGCGGAATTCCGTTCCGGGGCCAAAATTCCCTCCGGAGCATGTGTACTAGTACACCGACTGCCGTACCCTCCGGTCGGACGCAGATATTTATTCGCCCGGGGGTCGGAACCGCCCGCGATGCCCCAATTCAGAATCGGCATTTCGACCCGGTCGGTAAATGGTCGCATTCGGAGATTTCCGGTCCGGCGCACAAATCCTCTCCGGGAGCGCGGTCGCAAGTTGCCGATGCGATTGCATACGGACATCCCATCGCTCAAATAGGCATAACTTTTCGCTCGGTTATCGGAATCGCTTATAAGACCCCAATTCGGAATCGGCACTCAGAGGCGCTCTACGCCCCCTTATTGCCTCAGCGATAAGACATCGTTTCGGGGTCGAAAAACCTTCGTTTCGCACTCTGAAATTGTGATTCTAGCCTACGATCTCCCCTATTCCAAGGTTTTTTAGTAGTAGTAACTCCCTCGATTACACGAATCGCTGGCGGAGCCCACACGCAGAGCCACCCAGTCACAGCGATCGGAAGTCGTGTTCAACTCGATGTGAGATCTCCTCCCTAGGTCGTGGATATGGGTGCCCGAACATCGTCGATATAGTCACCCCCTCCGGTTTATTCCCACCCGCTTCAGCGAAAGAATTGGGCATAACTTTCCGCACGGGCATCGGAATCGCTTATGTTACCACATTTCGGAATTGGCACCCCGAGACGGTCGACAGGGCACTAGTTTCACGGAATTCCGTTCTGGGGCCAAAATTCCCCCCCGGAGCGTGTGTACTAGTACACCGACTGCCGTACCTTCCGGTCGGATGTGGATATTTATTCTCCCGGGGGTCGGAACCGCCCGCGAGGCCCCAATTCAGAATTGACACTTCGACCGGTCGGTAAATGGTCGGATTCGTATATTTCCAGTCCGGCGCCCAAATTCCTCTCTAGGAGCGCAGTCGCAGGCGGTCGATACGATCGCATACGGACACCCCTTCGCTCAAACGGGCATAACGTTTCGGTCGGTTATCGGAATCGCTTATAAGACCCCAATTCGGAATCGGCACTCAGAGGTGCTCGACACCCCCTTATTGCCTCAGGCGATAAGATGTCATTTAGGGGTCGAAAAACCTTTGTTTCGCACTCCGAAATTGCGATTCTAGCCGACGATCTCCCTGATTCCAAGGTTTTTTGGCAGTAGCGACTCCCTCGATTACGCGAATCGCTGGCGGAGCCCACATGCGGAGCTGCCCAGTCACAGCGATCGTAAGTCGTGTTCACCTCGACGTAAGATCTCCTCCCCAGGTAGTGGATATAGGTGCCCGAACATCGCCGATATAGTCACCCCCTCTGGTTTATTCACACCCCTTCAGCGAAACAATTGGGCATAACTTTCCGCACGGGCATCGGAATCACTTATGTTACCACAATTCGGAATCGGCACTCCGAGACGGTCGACAGGGCGCTAGCTTCGCGGAATTCCGTTCCGGGGCCAAAATTCCCCACCGGAGCATGTGTACTAGGACACCGACTGTCGTACCCTCCGGTCGGACGCGGATAGTTATTCGCCCGGGGGTCGGAACAGCCCGCGCGGCCCCAATTCAGAATCGGCACTTCGACCCGGTCGGTAAATGGTCGCATTCAGAGATTTCTGGTCCGGCACCCAAATTCCTCTCCGGCAGCGCGGTCGCAGGCTTCCGATGCGATCGTATACGGACACCCCTTTGCTCAAACGGGCATAATGTTTCGCTCGGTTATCGGAATCGCTTATAAAACCCCAATTCGGAATCGGCACTCAGAGGCGCTCGATACCCCCTTATTGCCTCAGGTGATAAGACGTCGTTTCGGGGTCGAAAAACCTTCGTTTCGCTCTCCGAAATTGTGATTCTAGCCGACGATCTCCCCTATTCCACGGTTTTTTGGCAACAGCGACTCCCTCGATTACGCGAATCGCTGGCGGAGCCCACACGCGGAGCCGCCCAGTCACAGCGATCGGAAGTCTTCTTAAATCGACGCGAGATCTCCTCCCCAGGTCGTGGATATGGGTGCCCGAACATCGCCAATATAGTCACCCCCTCCGGTTTATTCCCACCCCTTCAGTGAAAGAATGGGCATAACATTCCGCACGGGCATTGGAATCGCTTTTGTGACCACAATTCGGAATCGGCACTCCGAGACGGTCGACAGCGTGTTGGTTTCGTGGAATTCCGTTTCGGGGCCAAAATTCCCCCCCGGAGCGTGTGTACTAGTACACCGACTACCGTACCCTCCGGTCGGACGCGGATATTTATTCGCCTGGGGGTCAGAACCGCCCGTGAGGCCCCAATTCAGAATCGGTCGGTAAATGGTCGCATTTGGAGATTTCCGATCCGACGCCCAAATTCCTCTCCAGGAGCGCGGTCGCAGGCTGCCGATGCGATCGCATACGGACACCCCTTCGCTCAAACGGGCATAACATTTCGCTCAGTTATCAGAATCGCTTATAAGGCCCCAATTCGAAATCGGCACTCAGAGGCGCTCGACGCCCCCTTCTCGCCTCAGGTGATAAGATGTCGTTTCAGGGTCGAAAAACCTTCGTTTCGCACTCTGAAATTGTGATTCTAGCCAACGATCTCCCCTATTCTAAGGTTTTTTGGCAGTAGCGACTCCCTCGATTACGCGAATCGCTGGCGGAGCCCACACGCGGAGCCGCCTAGTCACAGCGATCGGAATTCATGTTCAACTCAACGCGAGATCTCCTCCCCAGGTCATAAATATGGGTGCCCGAACATCGCCGATATAGTCACCCCCTCCGGTTTATTCCACCCCTTCAGTGAAAGAATTGGGCATAACTTTCCGCACGGGCATCGGAATCGCTTATGTGACCACAATCGGAATCGGCACTCCGAGACGGTCCACAGCGAGCTAGTTTCGCGGAATTCCATTCTGGGGCCAAAATCCCCCCCCCCCCCCCCGGAGTGTGTGTACTAGTACACGGCTGCCGTACCCTCCGGTCGGACGAGGATATTTATTCGTCCGGGGGTCATAACTGCCCGCGAGGCCCCAATTCAGAATCGGCACTTCGACCCGGTCGGTAAATGGTAGCATTCGGAGATTTCCTGTCCGGCGCCCAAATTCCTCTCCGGGAGCGCGGTCGCAGGCTGCCGATGCGATCGTATACGGACACCCCTTCGCTCAAACGGACATAACTTTTCGCTCGGTTTTTAGAATCGCTTATAAGACCCCAATTCGGAATCAGCACTAAGAGACGCTCGATGCCCCCTTATTGCCACAGGTGATATGACGTCGATTCAGGGTCGAAAACCCTTCATTTCGCACTCTAAAATTACGATTCTAGCCGACGATCTCCCCTATTCCAAGGTTTTTTGGCCGTAGCGACTCCCTCGATTACGCGAATCGCTGGCGCAGCCCACACGCAGAGCCGCCCAGTCACAGCGATCGGAAGTCATGTTCAACTCGACGTAAGATCTCCTCCCAGGTAGTGGATATGGGTGCCCGAACATCGCCGATATAGTCACCCCTTCCAGTTTATTCCCACCCCTTCAGCGAAAGAATTGGGCATAACTTCCGCACGGGCATCGGAATCGCTTATGTTACCACAATACGGAATCGGCACTCCGAGACGGTCGACAGGGCGCTAGTTTCGTGAAATTCCGTTCTGGGGCTAAAATTCCCCCCTGAGCGTGTGTACCTAGTACACTGACTGTCGTACCCTCCGGTCGGACGTGGATATTTATTCGCCAGGGAGTAGGAACCGCCCGCGAGGCCCCAATTCAGAATCGACACTTCGACCCGGTCGGTAAATGGTCGCATTCGGAGATTTCCGGTCCGGCGCCAAAATTCCTCTCTGGGAGCGCGGTCGCAGGCTGCCTATGCGATCGCATACGGACACCCCTTCACTCAAACAGGCATAACTTTTCGCTCGGTTATCGCAATCGCTTATAAGACCCCAATTCAGAATCGGCACTCAGAGGCGCTCGACACCCCCTTATTACCTCAGGCGATAAGACGTCGTTACGGGGTCGAAAAACCTTCGTTTCGCACTCCAAAATTGCGATTCTAGCCGATGATCTCCCCTATTCCAAGGTTTTTTGGCAGTAGCAACACCCTCGATTACGCGAATCGCTGGTGGAGCCCACACGCGGAGCCGCCCAGTCACAGCGATCGGAAGTCGTGTTCAACTCGACGTAAGATCTCCTCCCTAGGTAGTGGATATGGGTGCCCGAACATCGCCGATATAGTCACCCCCTCCGGTTTATTCCCACCCCTTCAGCGAAAGAATTGGGCATAACTTTCCGCACGGGCATCGGAATCGCTTATGTTACCACAATTCGGAATCGGCACTCCGAGATGGTCGACAGGGCGCTAGTTTCGCGGAATTCCGTTTCGGGGCCAAAATTCCCCCCGGAGCATGTGTAACTAGTACACCGACTGCCGTACCCTCCGGTCGGACGCGGATATTTATTCGCCCGGGGGTCGGAACCGCCCGCAAGTCCCCAATTCAGAATCGGCACTTCGACCCAGTCGGTAAATGGTTGCATTCGGAGATTTCCGGTCCGGCGCCCAAATTCCTCTCTGGGAGCGCGGTCGCAGACTGCCGATGCGATCGCATACGGACACCCCTTCGCTCAAACGGGCATAACTTTTCGCTCGTTTATCGCAATCGCTTATAAGACCCCAATTCGGAATCGACACTCAGAGGCGCTCGACACCCCCTTATTGCCTCAGACGATAAGACGTCGTTACGGGGTTGAAAAACCTTCGTTTCGCACTCTGAAATTGGGATTCTAGCCGACGATCTCCCCTATTCCAAGGTTTTTTGGCAGTAGCAACACCCTCGATTACGCGAATCGCTGGCGGAACCCACACGTAGAGCCGCCCAGTCACAGCGATCACAAGTCGTGTTCAACTCGATGTAAGATCTCCTCCCCAGGTAGTGGATATGGGTGCCCGAACATCGCCGATATAGTCACCCCCTCCGGTTTATTCCCACCCCTTCAGCGAAAGAATTGGGCATAACTTTCCGCACGGGCATCGGAATCGCTTATGTTACCACAATTCGGAATCGGCACTCCGAGACGGTCGACAGGGCATTCCGAATCGGCACTTCGAACCGGTCGGAGCAAGGTCGGATTCGAAGATTTCCGGTCCGGCGCCCAAATTCCACCCCAGGAGCGTGGTTACGGGCTGCCGGTGCGATCGCATATGGACACCCCTTCGCTCAAACGGGCATAACATTCCGCTCGGTTATCGGAATCGCTT
Source organism: Colocasia esculenta (assembly GCA_014218235.1). NCBI lineage: Eukaryota > Viridiplantae > Streptophyta > Magnoliopsida > Alismatales > Araceae > Colocasia > Colocasia esculenta. The sequence continues at coordinate 173,427,036 of CM024757.1, forward strand.
ATAAGACCCCAATTCGGAATCGGCACTCAAAGGTGCTCGTCGTGGGCTCAGGCGATAAGGCGTCATTTTAGGGTCGAAAAACCTTTGTTTCGCACTCCAAAACTACGATTCTAGCCGATGATCTCCCCATTTCCACGTTTTTTAGCTGTAACTGTAGACACCCATTTCTGACCCATAAGTCGAGGTAAAATCCCTTGTCGTATCATTGATGCCCCGCTTTGGCTCATCATCGTCAAGCTGGCTTTCTCCGATCATGACATCATTTTCATTAGTTCATCGCCCTGGTGGATTCTTCCTGGTCAAATCAATCCTCTTCCCATAAGCTCTCAGAGTCAAGAGTCCGATGTTTCAAATCATACGTCATTCTGAAGGCTGTGCATGGAGATTGGACAGTTTGCATGGTCATATATTGAAAGTTCCTGAAGGCGACAAGATTCCTGTCGCGTTCAAGAAAACGACACCTCGATATGTCACGTTCATAAATGAGCATTTTAAATCCCTGAAAATCGCCAAAATGACTTAAAGTCACCTTCCATGTAAGGAAGGCGACGTATCGAGGTGTCGCGTTCTTGATAGCGACCAGAAGGCTGTCGCGTTTAGGACCTCATGCAAGAGATCATTTCCTAGCCAAACTTGGATACAAGCCATGCATGGATATTTCCCCTTTTGAATGTCCAAATCGCATCCAAATCTTTCAAAATTTTGGGGAGACCTTCCTAACATTATCCTTTCGAGATCCAATCGCCCAGGCGCAGCCATACAAAACCAAACTCGGACTCTTGCCCATTATTCCTCTCTGAGCCAGTTCAGGAATAATCGCCCATAAAACCCTCAATTCTCCACCTTTTCGGGCAAGGCTGGAATCTGCTTCTTCCTCTCCCTGAGAGCTCCAACTACGAAGAAGAGAGTTTTCTCTCCAGACGACCAAGAAGAGCCCCCCAGGGCGTTTTTCCACCGGCTACACCTTTTCTCTCCTTTTTCCTTCACTATTTCCCTTCATTCATGCATACATAGTTCATTTATTTTCATAGATTAACGTTAGAACACACACCACACACCCATCTTAAGCACCCAAAGGAGTTAAATACCCCACCCACGTGAGTTCCCTCCTGTTTAGTGCATGTTTATTTGTTTTTCATCGAATAGATCTTCTATGCACGAAGTTCTCATGGGTGTTTCTGTGTTTTTGTGATCTTGGCAGGTACCAGAAGACAAGGAAGGCGTGAGGCTCTTGCCCCTCGGCGGCTGAGGAGCAGGAAGATCAGAACCCCAATCTCTATCCACTGAAGAAGAAGGCGCGACCAGGCTGTCGCGACAAGAAGGCGCCGTTCCGCCGGTCGCGTTCAGGTACAAGCATAGCGACAATCCTCTTGTCACATTCTCAGGTACGCCTTCTTCCTTCTTTTCATTTTCCAACGTAGTCAGCCGTCCTTTCAATCATACATCTTGGGTGACTACTTGGTGGCGATCACGATACATTTCCTAATCCTTCATATCATTAATTTTTAAAGGGGAGCACAATCCCGTGATTACACCTTTTGGCGATCACGGTGGGACCTCTAGTGCCCATCATGCTTGCTCTTGTCTTCCCTGCGTTCTTATTCCATCGTGTGTGTGGTGTGTTTTAGTTTTCCTTTTGTTCACTTTCTTTGAGTCTCTTGGAGTTCTGCTGCTCTGGGTGAGAAGGCGACAATCAAGGTGTCGTGATCAAAGTAGTGACGCACAACGTGTCGCAATCAGGTTAGTACACAGTGCCTTTCTCGTCCTTTTCCTGCGTTCTGTGGTGTTGTGAGGGAAAGTGACGAGCGAAGCGTCGCGATAAAGGAAGCGACAGGGGGAGCGTCGCGACCATGTACGTCCTTTGCCCCTACAGTTGTTTAAGATTTCTGTGAACTCCTGTGTCTGTTGAGAACGCGACGTCGTTATTGTCACGATAAAGGAGGCGACAGGGAGGTCGTCGCGACCAGGTCAGTACTCTTGCTTCTCATCTTTTTTGAAATTTTAGGTTCATTTCACATACTCCATCTATACTTCATGTCATATTGTGCTGTTCCATGTTCTTGAGAGTCTGTCAGTTTGTTTGCTATAGGATTGTTTTGATGCTGTGCATAATTGGTCTGGTCTGTTCTCTGTCCACTGCGAAGAGGAACGCGACTGGCACCTTGTCGCGATCTTGGTCGCGACAGGTAACCGTCGCCTTCTGATTCTGAGAGTAGTCAGCCCTAATTTCTGTTTTTTAGTTCTAGGTTAGAATGTTGCATGCACTCCGGTGCACATAGGATCTGCATACACGTTTCCATATTTGTAGTATAGGTTGTCCTCCTCAGCGACGCCGCGCTCTCTCGGCCACATACTCCTTGTGTCCGACTAGAGCACTCCTTGAGGGCCTCCGTAAGTCCCGCTGACCATGGATTCCCCACGGCCGCCAGGCTGGTTGTACCCGTCGCCACCTAGGTTTCAGTCTCATCATTTTGGCAAGGTAGAGAAATCCTAGTCACACCCGAAGTTGGAAGCTTTCTCCATTAGGAAACCTTTCCTTATTTGGAGAGAACTTGCTAAAAATCAATTCATTAAAAGGCAAACTTGAACCAATTAAAAGAAACTATCATCATTGCCAACTGCTTGTTTTGGGTGAGACGTTTTCCCTTTCCTTTTGTTTGCATAGGATTGTCTGTTTAGGAAACTAGGCATCTGTCTAAGTTAGGTCTTCTCTCTCAAGTCTGGACAAGCTTTCCTCATTTTTGGCATACCCAAGCCGCCACCGCCGTCGCCGGCGATCGCCGGAGAAACAGTCATCGGATGAAGGCCGGAAGGAGGGGAAGACTGGAAAAGGGGAAATCGCCTCGGTCGCCGGAGGGAAAGAAGGAAAGAAGAAGGAAGAGAAAGCGCGAAGGAAAGAGGAGAAGGGTGTTGGGCCCCAAATCCAAACCTCTCTCGGGCCTGTCAACGCGACAAGCACCATGTCACCTTTGGTTCTGGTCGCGACAGACCTCCTGTAGCGTTCATTTTAATATGTCGCGTTCAAGGTAGCGACGCACACATATGTCGCCTTCTCAGCCAGTGCGCAGAACTCTTTAAAAATCGATTCTCATTGCAATAATCCCAATGCTTACATCAAATAAAAGCCATAAAAGCCAAACAATATGTCTCCAGTTCTCGCTACATCATGTCCCATCAAAATCTCTCAAATACCGTCAACTCTCTCTCTCAAGCTCACGGTCCCCAAGCGGCCGAAGCCTCTCATGTTCCCGGAGATATGCTTGGTACGTCTCCTGCTCCTCCTGCAGTGTCGGTGGAAGTGCGTGGGTGGTGCACGCCTGCCACAAGGCCAACGCGCTCCGCACGGACTGCTCGTCCTCCGGGTCCCCCAAACACCGCTTCTTCATCAGAGGCAAGTGAGATGGCGGGAGCACTCTAGTCCTCGGCTTCCCAACCTGTAGATAACACCTCTGTGGGTTGTAAAGCACTGTCATCATGTTACCCACAAGTTGTAGATCTAATCCGCGCCCAAGTGGAAGCCGGATCTCCGCTCTGCGCAATGCCGCTATGTCCAAGGTGAAGTGCTCCACCGGGAGGGTGCTGAGGTAAAGGCGTCATGCACTCCTCGTCTTCTTATCCGCTGTCCTGCACATAACTTTATCGGGGAACTTGGCCGCCCCGCCAATGAAGCACAGTGGATGGCACCCGAAAATCCGGCTATCGGTAGTGGGGTTGTCTACTGGTTTAAACTTTATCCTCACTCCCAACCAACACTCCAAAAGGATCATAGAGCCGTAAAGAAAACCGCCCGTGGAGGCCGAGGTGAGACCCGCGTAAAGGTAAGCCAAAACGGCATGAGAGAGTGAGAGTCCCCGCCATACCCCGCTTATAGCACTCAAACTCGCGTAGTCTATGAGGTGATCCCCGGACGGGAAGAGGACCACCCCACACAAGCAAATGGCCACGGCCTTGGCTATCTCCCGGTGGTCCACACTCTTGTTCTTACATTGGGAGATGACCCACTTGGACAATGGCACGAGGTGAATAAATTGGGGGCTAATCATGGTGTACACATCCCCGGGATCCGTCATAAATTCACCTAGAATCAGCTTTGGGTTGATGGGCTCGACAGTGTAGCAAATATTTTGCTCATCCCCTCGCTTGGTCTTAGGGAGAGCCAAGAAGGCCTCGACCTCCTCTAGAAGGACGGTCGCCTCAAATTTGGGAAAAATGAAGGTATGGGTTTGCGGGTGCCAAAGTTCTATCAAGGCTGTAATACTATGCCAATCAAAAGAGATTTTGTGGTAGTTATGAGCCGCTATCAAAACCCCACCCAAACCCCACTCTCTCAAGAACCGGATTACAAACATGGGTAAGGCCTTTATCATGGGGGTGATCCACGTTAGCTTGGAATAGCGGCGGGAGCTGGGGAAGAGCTAGAAGAGAAGAAAAGGTCGAAAAGAGAAGGGAAGAAGAAGAAGAACAAAATTAATGAAGAAATTCACAGAAAAATTCATGGAAAATTGAAAACAACAAAACAACTTACCTCTCTCACTTCTTTGCTCTTGCTCAAGTGGTTGGGGACGTCCGTCAACCTCACGAGAGCGTCATAGGTCGCCCGGGCTCGTTTCGGACCTTCATAGAGAGCCTCCTCACCCATGGAAGCACTTAGAGCTCTCTTCATGGCCATGAGAGCTTGAAAAGCTTGAAGAAAAGAAGAGAGAAGGGTGAGCTGCGAAATTGGCCTCTCTTCCCCCTTATTTATGGAGCCACAAGACTCCTATTCATGGTTGGAAAGGGTAGAGAAAAGCTAGTAGGAGTGGGACTTTGATTAGAGAGCATTAAGAGTCCAAATGGGAGTCAAATTACAATGCTCGGGTTGTAGGTTTTGGGCTCGGGCCGAGAATCCTGTGAAAGCGACATGTCGATATGTCGCCTTCAGGGTGGCGACACAGTGAGTGTCGCCTTCTTAAACAAGGGTAGCGACCTCCCCATGTCGCGTTCTGATCAGAGTATACCATCATGCCCATTTATTTGTGATTGCTTCTCACAATGTTTGCACATATGCTTTAAAGTCTGGTCATTATTTGGTGCATTTCACTTTGTATCTACCTTTATTGTTTTAATTATCAAAAAATCCATAAAAAACCAAAAATGCAGGAAAATCCATAAATCAGAAAATCAAAAGAGACAGTCCGTCAGGTAAGACAGGTAAGTATTTCTAACCCTCATCCCTCTGCATTACTATATGTTATCTATGCTATTATATCATCTCAAGGACCGGCTGGTTCTCAGTGTGTTCTGGGATCTGAGTTCCCCTTCACCAAAAACAAGGATGATCTAGGTGCACACTGCTAATCGCTGGATAGGCCGTTGGGTGGTATGACTCGGGGACGATGGATTCTATCGCACGCCGGGGTTGCGAAGTGTCTTGACCCTTGTTCATATTGTCTAGCAATAGTATCCTTGAGTATTCGTTATTTCTCCCTTTTTTCGCATTCGTTTACGATTCTTTTCTTTTAGCCCAGCATGCATCATGTAGGACTTTGAGCTTCATGCTTCATGATTGTCAAAGCCAGCTTCCCAATGATGTTTTAACTCAGATCCTCATTTCCCAAGACAAGAATTTCATTCCATTCCGAATTTGAAAGTTCCTTGAGCTAGCTGCTCGGTCCAGTTTGTGAGTATGGTTCCCATTCAGGATTCCTCTCATCTCCATTCATTATAACAGTCATCCCTTTCCCCGATCCGCTCATTAGTCGTGAATCGCTCGAAGGCCAGAGTCGAATCGACCCGCGGGCAGCCCCAATCCCCAATGAACGAAACCTGCACGCTAAAGATAGCCAGGGTACCTCTTGAATCAGGAGTTGATCATTTCTTTTCGTTTGATCTTTATTCGTCCCAATTGGAACCATTCTCGCACTCTGTTCCCAGCCATGTTCGAGTACAACCAGATAATTCTCGCTGCTTATTCGTTCAGAATGGGTGTCTCTTACCTTGATGCCCACTTTCAGCTCATTTCGCTCCATTCCGCTACATCGTCATTTCATGTCATCTTCGCTCCACTATCGCTCCACTCCCTTGCAAAGCAAGCATCAAGGAGGGCTGTAACTGTAGACACCATTTCTGACCCATAAGTCGAGCAAAATCCCTTGTCGTATCATTGATGCCCCGCGTTGACTCATCATCGTCAAGCTGGCTTTCTCCGATCATGACATCCTTTTCATTAGTTCATCGCCTGGTGGATTCTTCTTGGTCAAAATCAATCCTCTTCCCATAAGCTCTCAGAGTCAAGAGTCTGAGCTTCAAATCGCACGTCATTCTGAAGGCTGTGCATGGAGATTGGACACTTTGCATGGTCATATACTGAAAGTTCCTGAAGGCGACAAGATTCCTGTCGCGTTCAAGAAAACGACACCTCGATATGTCGCGTTCATAAATGAGCATTTTAAATCCCTGAAAATCGCCAAAATGACTTAAAGTCACCTTCCATGTAAGGAAGGCGACGTATCGAGGCGTCGCGTTCTTGATAGCGACCAGAACGCTGTCGCGTTTAGGACCTCATGCAGGAGATCCTTTCCGAGCCAAACTTGGATACATGCCATGCATGGATATTTCCCCTTTTGAACATCCAAATCGCATCCAAATCCTTCAAAATTTTGGGGAGACCCTCCTACATAACATCCTTTCCAAGATCCAATCGCCCAGGCGCAGCCATACATAACCAAACTCGGACTCTTGCCCATTATTCCTCTCTGAGCCAGTTCAGGAATAATCGCCCATAAAACCCTCAATTCTCCACCTTTTCGGGAAGGCTGGAATCTGCTTCTTCCTCTCCCTGAGAGCTCCAACTACGAAGAAGAGAGTTTTCTCTCCAGACGACCAAGAAGAGCCCCCCAGGCGCTTTTTTTCCACCGGCTACACCTTTCTCTCCTTTTTCTTCACTATTCCCTTCATTCATGCATACATAGTTCATTTATTTCATAGATTAACGTTAGAACACACACCACACACCCATCTTAAGCACCCAAAGGGGTTATAAATACCCCACCCACACGAGTTCCCTCCTGTTTAGTGCATGTTTAGTTGTTTTTCATCAATAGATCTCTATGCACTCCAAAACTACGTTTTATGGTAGTTTAGGGTCGAAAAACCTTCGTTTCGCACTCCAAAACTATGATTCCAGCCGATGATCTCCCCATTTCCAGTTTTTCTAGCTGTAATGTCTCCCTCGATTGCGTGAATCCCGGGCTGGGTGAACACACAGAGTCGACCTCTCACGGCGATCAGAAGTTGTGTTCAACTCGGTGCAAGAACTCATCCCCAGGTCATAGATAGGGCGCATAAACATCGCCGATATAGTCACCCCTTTCAGATTATTCTCACCCCTTCAGCGAAGGAACTGGGCATAACTTTCCGCCGGGTATCGGAATCACTTATGTGGCCGCAATTCAGAATCGGCACTCCGAGATGGTCGACAGAAAGCTAGTTTTGCAGAATTCCGTTCGGGGACCGAAATTTCACCGCGGAGCTGGGGTACTAGTACACAATTGTCGTACCTTATGGGTAACATGCAGATATTTGTTCACCCGGCGTTCGGAACCACCCGCGAGGCCCCAATTCCGAATCGACACTTCGACCCGGTCGGCACAAGGTCAGATTCAGATATTTTCGATCTGGTGCCCAAATTCCTCTCGGGAGCGTGGTCGCGGGCTGCCGGTGCGATCGCATACGGACACCCCTTCGCTCAAACGGGCATAACTTTTCGCTCGGTTATCAGAATCGCTTATAAGACCTCAATTCGGAATCAGCACTCAGAGGCGCTCATTGCCCATTATAGCTTCAGGCAATAAGACATCATTTCTGGGTCGAAAAATCATTTCATACTCTAAAATTATGATTTCAGTCGACGATCTCCCCGTTTCCATGATTTTCTAGCAGTAACATCTCCCTCGATTACGTGAATCTCGGGCGGGGTGACCACACAGAGTCGGCCTCTCACGGCGATCGGAAGTTGTTTTCAACTCGGTGCAAGAACTCATCCCTAGGTCGTAGATATTGGTCCACAAACATCATCGATATAGTCACCCCTTTCAGATTATTCTCACCCCTTCAGCGAAAGAACTGGACATAACTTTCCGCCTGGGTATCGGAATCGCTTATGTGACCACAATTCAGAATCGACACTCCGAGGTGGTCGACAGGACGTTGGTTTCACGGAATTCCGTTCTGGGACCGAAATTCCACCGCGGAGCGTGTGTACTAGTACACCGATTGTCGTACCTCGTGGGTAACACGCGGATATTTGTTCCCCGGTGTTCGGAACCGCCACGAGGTCGCAATTCTGAATCGGCACTTCGACCCGTTCGGCACAAGGTCGGATTCGGAGATTTCCGGTCCAGCACTCAAATTCCTCTCCCAGGAGTGTGGTCGCGGGCTGCCGGTGCGATCGCATACGGACACCCCTTTACTCAAATGGACATAACTTTCCGCTCAGTTATCGGAATCTCTTATAAGACCCCAATTTAGAATCGGCACTCAGAGGCGCTCGTCACCCCTTATAGCCTCGGGAGATAAGGCGTCATTTCGGCGTCGAAAAACCTTCGTTTCGCACTCCAAAATTACGATCCCAGCCGACGATCTCCCCGTTTCCACGATTTTCTAGCAGTAACGTCTCCCTCATTACGTGAATCCCGGGTGGGGTGACCACACAGAGTCGGCCTCTCACGGCGATCAGAAGTTGTGTTCAACTCGGTGCAAGAACTCATCAACAAGTCATAGATATGGGTGCACAAACATCGCCGATATAGTCACCCCTTTCAGATTATTCTCTCCCCTTCAGCGAAAGAACTGAACATAACTTTCCGCCTGTGTATCGGAATCACTTATGTGACCACAATTCGGAATCGGCACTCTGAGACGGTCGACAGAACGCTAGTTTCGTGGAATTCCGTTCTGGGACCGATATTCCACCGCGGAGTGTGTGTACTAGTACACCAATTATCGTACCCCGTGGGTATTTGGAACCACCCGCGAGGCCCCAATTCCGAATCGGCACTTCGACCCGGTCGGCACAAGGTTGGATTCAGATATTTCCGGTCTGATGCCCAAATTCGTCTCCGGGAGCGTGGTCGCGGGCTGCCGGTGCGATCGCATACGGACACCCCTTCGCTCAAATGGGCAAAACTTTCCACTCGGTTATCAGAATTGCTTATAAGACCCCAATTCGGAATCGGCACCCAGAGGCGCTCATCGCCTCTTATTGCCTCAGGCGATAAGGCATCGTTTCAGGGTTAAAAAACCTTCGTTTCGCACTCCAAAATTACGATTCTAGCTTACGATCTCCCCGTTTCCACGGTTTTCTAGCAGTAACGTCTCCCTCGATTACGTGAATCCCGGGCGAGGTGACCACACAGAGTCGACTTCACACGACGATCGGAAGTTGTGTTCAACTTGGCACAAGAACTCATCCCCAGGTCATAGATATTGCTGCACAAACATTGCTGATATAGTCACCCCTATCGGATTATTCTTGCCCCTTCAACGAAAGAACTGGGCATAACTTTCCGCCCGGGTATCGGAATCACTTATGTGACACAATTCGGAATCGGCACTCCGAGACGGTCGATAGGACACTTGTTTCACAGAATTCCGTTCTGGGGCAGAAATTCCACCGCGGAGCTTGTGTACTAGTACACCGATTGTCATACCCCGTAGGTAACACACAGATATTTGTTCGCCCGGCGTTCGGAACTGCCCCGAGGCCCCAATTCCGAATCGACACTTCGCCCCGTCGGCACATGGTTAGATTCAGAGATTTCCAGTCTCGCGCCCAAATTCCTCTCTGGGAGCGTGGTCGCGGGCTGCCAATGTGATCACATACGTATAGCTCTCGCTCAAACGGGCATAACTTTCCACTCGGTTATTGGAATCGCTTATAAGACCCCAATTTGGAATCGACACTTAGAGGCGCTCGTCGCCCTTAGAGCCTCAGGCGATAAGCCATCGTTTTAGGGTCGAAAAAATTTCGTTTCGCACTCTAAAATTGCGATTCCAGCCGACGATCTCTCTATTTCCACGATTTTATAGCAGTAACGTCTCCCTCGTTACGTGAATCTCGGGCGGGGTTACCACATAGAGTCGGCCTCTCACGGCAATCAGAAGTTGTGTTCAACTCGGTGCAAGAACTCATCCCCAGGTCGTAGATATGGGTGCACAAACATCGCCGATATAGTCACCCCTTTCGGATTATTCTCGCCCCTTCAATGAAAGAACTGGGCATAACTTTCCACCCGAGTATCAGAATCGCTCATGTGACCACAATTCGGAATCAGCACTCTGAGACGGTCGACAGGACGTTGGTTTCGCGGAATTCTATTTTGGGACCGAAATTCCACCGCGGAGCGTGTGTACTAGTACACCGATTGTCGTACCCCGTGGGTAACACGCAGATATTTGTTCGCCTGGTGTTCGAAACCACCCGCGAGGCCCCAATTCCAAATCGGCACTTCGACCCGGTCGGCACAAGATCGGATTCAGAGATTTCCGGTCGATGCCCAGATTCCTCTCCCGGAGCATTGTCGCGGGCTGCCTGTGCGATCGCATACGGACACCTCTTCGCTCAAACGGGCATAACTTTCCGCTTGGTTATCGGAATTACTTATAAGACCCAAATTCGGAATCGGCACTCAGAGGCGCTCGTCGCCTCTTATTCACTCAAGCGATAAGGCATCATTTTAGGGTCGAAAAACCTTCGTTTCGCACTTAAAAATTGCGATTCCAGCTGACGATCTCCCCGTTTCCATGGTTTTCTAGCAGTAACGTCTCCTCGATTATGTGAATTCCGGGCGGGGTGACCACACAGAGTCGGCCTCTCACGGCGATCAGAAGTTGTGTTCACTCGGTGCAAGAACTCATCCCCAGGTCGTAGATATGGGTGCACAAACATCGCCGATATAGTCACCCCTTTCGGATATACTCACCCCTTCAGTGAAAGAACTGGGCATAACTTTTCACCGGGTATCGGAATCGCTCATGTTACCGTAATTCGGAATCGGCACTCTGAGACGGTCGATAGGAGGTTGGTTTCACGGAATTCCGTTCTGGGACTGAAATTCCACCGCGGAGCTGTGTACTAGTACACTGATTGTCGTACCCCGTGGGTAACACGCGGATATTTGTTCGCCTGGTGTTCGGAACTACCCCCGAGGCCCCAGTTCCGAATTGACACTTCGCCCGATCGGCACAAGGTCAGATTTAGAGATTTCCAGTTCGGCACCCAAATTCCTCTCTGGTAGCGTGGTCGCGGGCTGCCAGTGCGATCGCATACGGACACCTCTTCGCTCAAACGGGCATAACTTTCCACTCGGTTATCGAAATTGCTTATAAGACCCCAATTCGGAATCGGCACTCAGAGATGCTCATCGCCTCTTATTGTCTAAAATGATAAGGCATTGTTTTAGGGTCGAAAAACCTTTGTTTCACACTCCAAAATGCGATTCCAGCCGATGATCTCCCTCTTTCCATGGTTTTCTAGCAGTACATCTCCCTCGATTACGTGAATTCTGAGCGGGGTGGCCACACAAAGTCAGCTTCCCACGGCGATCAGAAGTTGTGTTCAACTCGGTACAAGAACTCATCCCCAGGTCGTAGATATGGGTGCACAAACATCGCCGATATAGTCACCCCTTTCGGATTATTCTCACCCCTTCAGTGAAAGAACTGGGCATAACTTTCCACCCAGGTATCGGAATCGCTCATGTAACCACAATTCTGAATCGGCACTCCGAGATGGTCGATAGGACGTTGGTTTCGTGTAATTCCATTATGAGATTGAAATTCCACCGCAGAGCATGTGTACTAGTACACCGATTATCGTACGCTATGGGTAACACGCAGATATTTGTTCGCCCGGCGTACGGAACCACCCGCGAGGCCCCAATTCTGAATCGACACTCGACCCAGTCGGCACAAGGTCAGATTCAGAGATTTTCGGTCCGGTGCCCATATTCCTCTCTGAGAGCGTGGTCGCGGGCTGCCGGTGCGATCACATACTGACACCCCTTCGCTCAAATGGGCATAACTTTCCGCTCGGTTATCGGAATTGCTTATAAGACCCCAATTCGGAATCGGAACTCAGAGGTGCTCGTTTCCCCTTTTCGACTCAGGTGATAAGGTGTCATTTCGAATTTGAAAAACCTTTGTTTCGCACTCCAAAATTACGATTCCAGTCGATGATTCCCCCTTTTCCACGATTTTCTAGCAGTAACGTCTCTCTCGATTACGTGAATCCTCGGCGAGGTCACCACACAGAGTCGGCCTCTCACGGCGATCGGAAGTTGTGTTCAACTCGGCATAAAAACTCATCCCCAGGTCGTAGATATTGGTGCACAAACATCGCCGATATAGTCACCCCTTTCGGATTATTCTCACCCCTTTAGTGAAAGAACAGGGCATAACTTTCCACCTGGGTATCGGAATCGCTTATGTGACCACAATTTGGAATCGGCTCTCCGAGATGGTCGACAGGACAATTGTTTCGTGGAATTCCATTCTAGGGTCGAAATTCTACCATGGAGCATGTACTAGTACACCGATTGTCGTACCCCATGGGTAACACGTAGATATTTATTCGCCCGACGTTCGGAACTGCCCCGAGGCCCCAATTCCGAATCGGCACTTCACGCGGTCGGCACAAGGTCAGATTCAGAGATTCCAGTCCGGCGCCCAAATTCCTCTCCGAGAGCGAGGTCGCGGGCTGCCAGTGCGATCGCATACGGACACCTCTTCGCTCAATCGGGCATAACTTTCCACTCGGTTATCAGAATTTCTAATTAGACCCAAATTCGGAATCAGAACTTAGAGGCACTCGTTGCCTTTTATAGCCTCAGGCGATAAGGCATCGCTTCAGGGTCGAAAAACCTTCGTTTCGCACTCTAAAAGTGCGATTCCAGTCGACAATCTCCCCGTTTCCACCGTTTTCTAGTAGTAACATCTCCCTCGATTACGTGAATCCCGGGCGGGGTGACCACACAGAGTCGGCCTCTCACGGCGATCGGAAGTTGTGTTCAACTCGGCGCAAGAACTCATCCAGTGGTCGTAGATATAGGTGCACAAACATCGCCGATATAGTCACCCATTTCGGATTATTCTCACCCCTTCAGCGAAAGAACTGGGCATAATATTCCGCCGGATATCGGAATCACTCATGTGACCACAATTCGGAATCGGCACTCTGAGACGATCGACAGGACGTTGGTTTCGCGAAATTCCGTTCTGGGACCGAAATTCCACCGCAGAGCGTGTGTACTAGTACACCGATTGTCGTACCTCGTGGGTAACACGCAGATATTTGTTCACCCGATGTTCGGAACAACCCGCGAGGCCCTAGTTCCGAATCGACACTTCGACCCGGTCGGTACAAGGTCGGACTCTGAGATTTCCGATCTGGTTCCCAGATTCCTAGATCTCCGGGAGAGTGGTCGCGGGCTGCCGGTGCGATCGTATACGGACACCCCTTCGCTCAAATGGGCATAACATTCCACTCGATTATCGGAATCGCTTATAAGACCCCAATTCAGAATCAACACTCAGAGGCGCTCGTAGCCCTTTTTTGCCTCAGCTGATAAGGCATCGTTTCAGGGTCGAAAAACCTTCATTTTGCACTCCAAAATTGTGATTCCAGCCGACGATCTCCCCGTTTTCATGATTTTATTGTAGTAACGTCTCTCTAGATTACGTGAATCCCGGGCAGGGTGACCACACAGAGTCGGCCTCTCACGGCAATCGGAAGTTATGTTCAACTCAGCGCAAGAAGTCATCCCCAGGTCGTAGATATTGCTGCACAAACATTGCCGATATAGTCACCCCTTTCGGATTATTCTCACCCCTTCAGCGAAAGAACTGAGCATAACTCTCCGCCCGGGTATCGGAATCACTTATGTACCACAATTCGGAATCGGCACTCCGAGACAGTCGACAGGACACTTGTTTCACGAAATTCCGTTCAGGGGCCGAAATTCTACCGCGGAGCGTGTGTACTAGTACACCGATTGTCGCACCTCGTGGGTAACACGCAGATATTTATTCGCCCGACGTTCGGAATTGCCCCCGAGTCCCTTATTCTGAATCGGCTCTTCGTCCGGTTGGCACAAGGTCAGATTCGGAGATTTCCAGTCCGGCGCCCAAATTCCTCTCCAAGAGCGAGGTCGCAGGCTGCCAGTGCGATCGCACACGGACACCTCTTCGCTCAAATGGACATAACATTCCACTCAGTTATTGGAATCGCTTATAAGATCCCAATTCCGAATCAGCACTCAGAGGCGCTCGTCGCCTTTTAATGCCTCAGCTGATAAAGCGTCATTTTAGGGTCGAAAAACCTTCGTTTCGCACTCCAAAATTACGATTCTAGCCAACGATCTCCTCGTTTTCACGGTTTTCTTGCAGTAACGTCTCTCTCGATTACGTGAATCCCGGGCGGGGTGACTACACAGAGTCGGCCTCTCACGGCGATTGGAAGTTGTGTTCAACTCGGTGCAAGAACTCATCCCTAGGTCGTAGAAATTGGTGCACAAACATTGCCGATATAGTCACCCCTTTCAGATTATTCTCACCCCTTCAGCGAAAGAACTGAGCATAACTTTCCGCCCGGATATCGGAATCGCTTATGTGACCACAATTCGGAATCGACACTCCGAGACGGTCGACAGGACGTTAGTTTCACAGAATTCCATTCTGGGACCGAAATTCCACCGCGGAGCGTGTGTACTAGTACACCGATTGTCATACCCCGTGAGTAACACGCAGATATTTGTTCGTCCGGCGTTCGGAACCACCCGCGAGGCCCCAATTCCGAATCGGCACTTCGACCCGGTCGGCACAAGGTTGGATTGAAAGATTTTTGGTCCGATGCCCAGATTCCTCTCCAGGAGCGTGGCCGCGGGCTGCCGATGCGATTGCATACGGACACCCCTTCGCTCAAACGAGCATAACTTTCCGCTCGGTTATCGGAATTACTTATAAGACCCCAATTTGGAATCGGTACTCAGAGGCGCTCGTCGCCTCTTACTGCCTCAGGTGATAAGGCATCGTTTCAGGGTCGAAAAACCTTCGTTTCGCACTCCAAAATTACGATTCCAACCGACGATCTCCCCTTTTCCACGGTTTTCTAGCAGTAACGTCTCTCTCGATTACGTGAATCCCGGGCGGGGTGACCACACAGAGTCGGCCTATCACGACGATCGGAAGTTGTGTTCAACTCGGTGTAAGAACTCATCCCCAGGTCGTAGATATTGGTGTACAAACATCACCGATATAGTCACCCTTTTCGGATTATTCTCACCCCTTTAGTGAAAGAATTGGGCATAACTTTCCGCCGGGGTATCGGAATCGCTTATGTGACCACAATTCGGAATTGGCACTCCGAGACAGTCGACAGGACACTTGTTTCGCAAAATTCTGTTCCATAGCCGAAATTCTATCGTGGAGCGTGTGTACTAGTACATCGATTGTCGGACCCCGTAGGTAACATGCAGATATTTATTCGCCCGGCGTTCGGAACTACCCCCGAGACCCCAATTCCGAAACAGCACTTCTCCCGGTTGGCACAAGGTGGGATTCGGAGATTTCCAGTCCGGCGCCCAAATTCCTCTCCAAGAGCGAGGTCGCGGGCTGCCAGTGTGATCGCATACGGACACATCTTCGCTCAAACGGGCATAACTTTCCACTCGATTATCGGAATTGCTTATAAGACCCCAATTCGGAATCGGTACTTAGAGGCGCTCATCGCCTTTTATAGCCTCAGGCGATAAGGCGTTGTTTCGGGATCGAAAAACCTTCGTTTTGGGATCGGATTCGGAGATTTCTGGTCCGGAGCCCAAATTCCTCTCTGGGAGCGTGGTCGCTGGCTGCCGGAGCGATCGCATATGGACACCCCTTCGCTCAAACGGGCATAACTTTCCGCTCGATTATCGGAATCGCCTATAAGACCACAATTCGGAATCGACACTCATAGGCGCTCGTCGCCTATTATCGCCCCAGGTGATAAGGCATCGTTTCGGGGTCGAAAAACCTTTGTTTCGCACTCCAAAATTGCGATTCCAGTCGACGAACTCTCCCTTTCCACGATTTTCTAGCAGTAACGACTCCCTCGATTACGTGAATCTCGGGCGGGGCAGCCACACAGAGTCGGCCTGTCACGGCGATTAGAAGTTGTGTTCAACTCGGCATGAGAACTAATCCCCAGGTCGTAGATATTGGTGCACAAACATCGCCGATATAGTCATCCCTTTCTGATTATTCTCACCCCTTCAGTGAAAGAACTGGGCATAGCTTTCTGCCCTGGAATCGGAATTGCTAATGTGACCACAATTCGGAATCGGCACTCCGAGACGGTCTACAGGGTGTTGGTTTTACGGAATTCCATTCCGAGGCCAAAATTCCACCGTGGATCGTGTGTACTAGTACATCGATTGTCGTACCCCGTGGGTAACACGGGAATATTTGTTCACTCGATGTTCAGAACCGCCCGCGAGACCCCAATTCCGAATCGACACTTCGACCCGGTCGGCACAAGGTCAGATTCGGAGATTTCCGGTCCAGTGCCCAAATCCTCTCCGGGAGCATGGACACGGGCTGTCGGTGCGATCGCATACGGACACCCATTTGCTCAAACAGGCATAACTTTCCGCTTGGTTATCGGAATCGCTTATAGACCCCAATTCAGAATCGACACTCAGAGGCACTCGTCCCCCCTTATTGCCTCAAGTGATAAGGCGTCATTTCGGGGTCGAAAAACCCTCGTTTCGCACTCCAAAATTGTGATACCAGCCGACGATCTCCCCGTTTCCACGATTTTCTAGCAGTAACATCTCCCTCGTTTACGTGAATCCCGAGCGGGGTGACCACACGGAGTCGGCCTGTCACGACGATCGGAAGTTGTGTTCAACTCGACGCGAGAACTCATCCCCAGGTCGTAGATATGGGTGCACAAACATCACCGATATAGTCACCACTTTCAGATTATTCTCACCCCTTCAGCGAAAGAACTGGGCATAACTTTCCGCTCGGGTATCGGAATCGCTTATGTGACCACAATTCGAAATCAACACTCCGAGACGGTCGACAGGATGCTAGTTTAGCAGAATTCCGTTCCGCAGGTGAAATTCCACTGTGGAGCATGTGTACTAGTACACCGATTGTCATACCCTGTAGGTAAGATGCGGATATTTATTCGCCCGACGTTCGAACAGCCCGCGAGGCCCTAATTGCGAATCGACACTTCGAACCTGTCGGCACAAGGTCGGATTCGGAGATTTCGGACAGGCGTCCAATTCTACTCCAAGAGCGTGGTCGCGGGCTGCCGGTGCGATCGCATACGGACACCCCTTCGCTCAAACGGGCATAACGTTTTGCTCGGTTACCGGAATCGCTTATAAGACCAAATTTGGAATCGGCGCTCAGAGGCGGTCGTCGCCCCTTATCGCCTCGGGCAATAAGGCATCATTTTACGGTCGAAAAACCTTCATTTTGCACTCCAAAATTACGATTCCAGCCGACGATCTCTCTGTTTCCACAGTTTTCTAGCTGTAACGTCTCCCTCGATTACGTGAATCCCGTTCGGGGTAACCACACGGAGTCTGCCTTTCACGGCGATCAGAAGTTGTGTTCAACTCAGCGCGAGAACTTATCCCCAGGTCGTAGATATGGGTGTATAAACATCGCCGATATAGTTATCTCTTTCGGATTATTCTCACCCCTTCAGCGAAAGAACTGGGCATAACTTTCCGTCTGGGTATCGGAATCGCTTATGTGACCACAATTCGGAATCGGCACTCCGAGATGGTCTACAAGATGCTGGTTTAGCGGAATTCCGTTCTGGGGCCGAAATTCCACCGAGGATCGTGTGTACTAGTACACCGATTGTCGTACCCTATGGGTAACACAGGAATATTTGTTCACCCGACATTCGAAACCGCCGCGAGGCACCAATCCGAATCGGCACTTCGACACTGTCGACATAAGGTCAAATTCGGAGATTTCAAGTCAGGTGCCCAATTCCTCTCTGGGAGCATGGTCGCGGGCTGCCGGTGCGATCGCATACGGACACCCCTTCGCTCAAACGGGCATAACTTTCTGCTCGGTTATCGGAATCGCTTATAAGACCACAATTCGGAATCGGCTCTCAGAGGCGATCGTCGCCTCTTATTGCCACAGGCAATAAGGTGTCATTTCGGGGTCGAAAAACCTTCGTTTCGCACTCCAAAATTACTATTCCAGCCGACGATCTCCCCGTTTCCACGGTTTTCTAGCAGTAATGTCTCCCTCGATTACATGAATCTCGGGCGGGGTGACCACACGGAGTCGATTTGTCACGGCGATCAAAAGTTGTGTTCAACTCGGCGCGAGAACTTATCCCCAGGTCATAGATATGGGTGCACAAACATCGCCGATATAGTCACCCCTTTCGGATTATTCTCACCCCTTCAGCGAAAGAACTGGGCATAACTTTCTGCCCAGGTATCGGAATCGCTTATGTGACCACAATTCGGAATCGACACTCCGAGACGATCGACAGGATGCTGGTTTAACGGAATTTTGTTCCGAGGCCGAAATTCCACCGTGGAGCGTGTGTACTAGTACACCGATTGTCGTACCTCGTGGGTAACACGCGGATATTTGTTCGCCCGTCGTTCGAAACCGCCCACGAGGCCCCAATTCCGAATCGGCACTTTGACCCGGTCGGCACAAGGTCGGATTCGGAGATTTCGGTCCGACACCCAAATTCCT
The DNA here is from genome assembly GCA_014218235.1 of Colocasia esculenta. Lineage (NCBI taxonomy): Eukaryota > Viridiplantae > Streptophyta > Magnoliopsida > Alismatales > Araceae > Colocasia > Colocasia esculenta. The sequence goes on from CM024757.1 coordinate 173,445,801, forward strand.
CTCTGGGAGCGTGGTCGCGGGCTGCCGGTGCGATCGCATACGGACACTCCTTCGCTCAAACGGGCATAACTTTCCACTCGGTTATCGGAATCGCTTATAAGACCCCAATTAGAATTCGGCACTCAGAGGCGCTCGTCGTCCCTTATCACGTCAGGCGATAAGGCATCATTTTGGGGTCGAAAAACCTTCGTTTCGCACTCCAAAATTGTGATTCTTGTCGACGATCTCTCTATTTCCACGGTTTTTTAGCAGTAACGTCTCCCTCGATTACGTGAATCCCGGGCGGGGTGACCACACGGAGTCGGCCTGTCACGACGATCGGAAGTTGTATTCAACTCGGCGCAAGAACTCATTCCCAGGTCGAAGATATGGGTGCACAAACATCGCCGATATAGTCCCACTTTCGGATTATTCTCACCCCTTTAGCGAAAGAACTGGCATAAATTTCTGCCCGGTATCGGAATCGCTTATGTGACCACAATTTGGAATCGGCACTCCGAGACAGTCGTCATGACGCTAGTTTAGCGGAATTTAATTCTGGGGCCGAAATTCCCCATTGAGCATGTGTACTAGTACACCTATTGTTGTACCCGTGGGTAACACGTGAATATTTTTCACCCGGCGTTCGGAACCGCCCGCGAGGCCCCAATTTCGAATCGGCACTTCGACCCTATCGGCACAAGGTCGGATTCAGAGATTTCCGGTCCGGCGCCCAAATTCCACTCCAAGAGTGTAGCGTTTCGGGTTTTATTGGACCCTTATCGGATCCTTAGCGGGTATGCTTAAGGATCTGTGTCGGTTGACGTCGGCTTTGTGTTGGCGGCAAGGGTGTTGCTGTCGGCAGGTCTTTGGCATCCATCGATCTTGCCGTTAGCTGTTAGTTCCAGAGTTTTGCGGAGCTAGAACTTGGCGGCATGCGATGTGGACGTCAAGTGTTGGCGGTTCAGTTGGCGGCAAACCAGGTTGACATCAACTGATCCGGCCTGTGTTTTTAGGGGCAACCCGAGGGCTGTTCTCCCTTATCCTCTCTTCTCTTTTTCCCTCCTCTTTCACCTATGTTCTTCTCCAGCACTTCCAGCGGCTGACGAGAGCACGTGGGGAGATCGTGATGCGCGTGGCGGTGACGGGACGGGCGGGAATTGACAGATCGGGTGGCGGTTCTTGCGGGAAGCTCCTGGGGGTTCGGCGCGAATCGAGGTTTACGTGAAGTTTTTAAGCGTTTCTGAGGTAGGGACGTAAACCCTTAGCTTCCTTGTGTGCTATTCCATGCTTGTGTGGCGTGCGATTTGCGTGGAATTGAGCTTTGGGGAGGGTTTTTCTCCATGCCGGGTTTTAGGGTGTTTTTGCTCGATCCATGTGTTGGATCGTATTTTACCGGCATTGTGGTAGTGTAGTGTGATGTAGGGGAGTGTTTCCCTACATCAGATTGTGGTTTGTGGGGCGGATTTGCCCTGTGGGGAATCAGCTGAAGGCTGGTTCAGCTGCTGGAGGCTGAAGAAGTCACGTCAAGGGATGTTGACGTTGATCTCTTCAGGAAGAGGTAAACGGCGTGATTCCTTGCCGTTAAGCGCTTCAGGGGAGAACTAGATGGCAAGATCTGTGCCGTCAGGTTCTTCATGTAGGATATAAACGGCATGATCCATTGCCGCCGAGTTGGGTAAACGGCCAACCTGTGACCGTCTACTTTTTGTTAGCGGCAGTCGATGCTGCCGTCTACTGTTTTGCTTGGCGACATGTGATGCTGTCGTTTACTTCCTGGTTAGCGGCGGTCGATGCTGCTGTCTACCTGCAGTTATGTTCCCAGCATGCTGTGTGTTTCCTTTCCGTGGTTTGAGGTGTTGACATGCGGTGTCCGCCTGTTAGCAAAGTCTGCCAGGTGTAGAGAGTGTCTCCGCCTGTGCTTGTGTTGTGTTTGACTGTGTTGTGACATTGACACGTGGTGTCTGTCCGTTGCTCGGTACTTCAGACGTTGAGAGTGTTTCCGCCTGTACTTGTGTTGGGGGTTGCCGTGTTCCTGTTTCTGTTGTGTTTCCTAGACGTAGAGCTACGCTCCGTCTGGATGACTGGCGCGTGGGGGGTCCTCAGCCAGTGAGCCGGGACGTAGAGTGCGACTCTGTTCTGTGCGTACTCTTTGTGGTGGTTTTGAGCCGGTTACTGTGGAGCCCCTTCTCCACCGTCTGAGCCTGGCGTAGGGGAAAACCGGTCATGGACTAGACGCGAGGGAGAGCGTCTGAGTGTGCACACGTGGTTAGGGTTGAGAGACTCTGTGGTGCCGGGACGCCGAGCACACAGACCCTACTAGTCCTACTTTGTGAGAGTGTGTGTGAGCTCTTGCTTGTGAGCTTGTTGTGTGTGTTGTGCTTGTAGTGCTATCGAGCCTGCGAGGTTCCGGTTTTCTCAGTGCGCTCCTGAGGGAGTTGCGTACTACGCCACCGGTTCCTGTGTGTTGTACAGGCTGTGAGTGTTTACTTACTGAGCTTTCTTTCCTGCTTAGTAGTTCTGTTACCGGTGGGGGTTAGTTGCCCTACTGGGTCTCTTTCCTGAGACTCACTCCCTTTTCCCCAGGTGTTGGTGTGCGGCTTTCGAGGCTGTGGAGCCTTGTTTCTCCGGTGCTGGTCTTGCTTGGCTGCTGTGAGTGGTACTTTTTCTTGTACTCACTGTACTCTTGCGTTTAGTTTTGACTCTGAGTTGTTCTTATGTTAATTGTTTTAAATTGTAGCGTGTACATTTACTTATATGTTCTCCTCAGGCACTCCTTTCTTACCCTTCCGAGTTTTGGCTCGTGGTTAGCGGGTCAGGATTCGGGTTACTGGTCGGGTACCGGTAATACGGATCTTGGGTCGTTACAAAGAGCGTGCTCGCGGGCTGCCGGTGTGATCGCATACGAACACCCCTTCGCTCAAACGGGCATAACTTTTTGCTCAGTTATCAGAATCGCTTATAAGACCCCAATTCGGAATCGGCACTGAGAGGCGCTAGTCGCCCCTTATCGCCTCGGGCAATAAGGCGTCATTTCGGGGTCGAAAAACCTTCGTTTCGCACTCCAAAATTACGATTCCAATCGACAATCTCCTCGTTTCCACGATTTTCTAGCAGTAACATCTCCCTCGATTACGTGAATCCCGTGCGGGGCGACCACACGGAGTCGGCCTTTCACGGTGATCAGAAGTTGTGTTCAACTCGGCGTGAGAACTTATCCCCAGGTCGTAGATATGGGTGCACAAACATCGTCGATATAGTCACCCCTTTCGGATTATTCTCACCACTTCAGCGAAAGAACTGGTCATAACTTTCCGCCCGGGTATCGGAATCGCTTATGTGACCCAATTCGGAATCGGCACTCCGAGATGGTCGACAGGACGATGTTTCGCATAATTCCGTTCTGTGGCCAAAATTCCACCGTTGAGCGTGTGTACTAGTACACCGATTGTCATACCCCGTCGGTAACACGTGGATATTTGTTCGACCGTCGTTCAGAACCGCCCGCGAGGCCCCAATTCCGAATCGGCACTTCGACCTGGTCGGCATAAGGTCGGATTCGGAGATTTCCGGTCCGGCGCCCAAATTCCTCGCCGGGAGCGTGGTCGCGGGCTGCCGATGCGATCGCATACGGACACCCCTTCACTCAAACAGGCATAACTTTCTGCTCGGTTATCGGAATCGCTTATAAGACCCCGATTCGGAAATGACACTCATCGTTTCGGGGTCGAAAAACTTTCGTTTTGCACTCTAAAATTGTGATTCCAGCCGACGATCTCCCCATTTCCACGGTTTTCTTGCAGTAACGTCTCCCTCGATTACGTGAATCCGGGGCGGGGCAACCACACGGAGTCGGCTTGTCACGGCGATCAGAAGTTGTGTTCAACTTGGCGCGAGAACTCATCCCCAGGTCATAGATATGGGTGCACAAACATCGCCAATGTAGTCACCCCTTTCGGATTATTCTCACCCCGTCAGCGAAAGAACTGGGCATAACTTTCCGCCTGGGTATCGGAATCGCATATGTGACCACAATTCAGAATCGGCACTCCGAGACGGTCTACAGGACGTTGGTTTAGCGGAATTCCGTTCCGGGGCCGAAATTCCACCGCGGATCGTGTGCACTAGTACACCGATTGTCGTACCCTATGGGTAACACGGGAAAATTTGTTCACTCGACGTTCGGAACCGCCCGCGAGGCACCAATTCCGAATCGGCACTTCGACCCGGTCGGCACAAGGTCGAATTCGGATATTTCCGGTCCGGTGCCCAAATTCCTCTTCGTGAGCGTGGTCGCGGGCTGCCGGTGCGATCGCATACGGACACCACTTCGCTCAAACGGGCATAACTTTCCGCTCGATTATCGGAATCACTTATAAGACCCCAATTCAGAATCGGCACTAAGAGGCGCTCGTCGCCCCTTATCGTTTCGGGCGATAAGGCGTCGTTTCGGGGTCGAAAAATCTTTGTTTCGCACTCAAAATTGCGATTCCAGCCGACGATCTCCCAGTTTCCACGGTTTTCTAGCAGTAACGTCTCCCTCGATTATGCGAATCCCGGCGGGGCGATCACACGGAGTCGGCCTTTCACGGAGATCAGATGTTGTGTTCAACTCGGTGCGAGAACTTATCCCCAGGTTGTAGATATGGGTGCACAAACATCACCGATATAGTCACCCCTTTCAGATTATTCTCACCCCTTCAGTGAAAGAACTGGGCATAACTTTCCGCCCGGGTATCGGAATCGCTTATGTGACCACAATTCGGAATCGGCACTCCGAGACGGTCGACAGGACGATGGTTTCGCGGAATTCCATTCGGGGGCGAAATTCCACCGCGGAGCGTGTGTACTAGTACACCGATTATCGTACCATGTGGGTAACACCCGGATATTTATTCGCCCGTCATTCGGAACCGCCCGCGAGGCCCCAATTCCGAATCGGCACTTCGACCCGGTCGGTACAAGGTCGGGTTCAGAGATTTCCGGTCCGGCGCCCAATTTCTCTCCGGGAGTGTGGTCGCGGGCTGCCGGTGCGATCACATACGGACACCCCTTCGCTCAAACGGGCAAAACTTTCCGCTCGGTTATCAGAATCACTTATAAGACCGCAATTCGGAACCGGCACTCAGAGGCGCTTGTCGCCCCGTATTGCCTCAGGCGATAAGGCATCGTTTCGGGGTCGAAAAATCTTCATTTTGCACTCCAAAATTTCGATTCCAGTCGACGATCTCCCCGTTTTCACGATTTTCTTGCAGTAACGTCTCCCTCTATAACGTGAATCCCAGGGGGGCAACCACACGGAGTCAGCTTAACACGGCGATCGGAAGTTGTATTCAACTCGGCGTGAGAACTCATCTCCAGGTTGTAGATATGGGTGCACAAACATCGCCGATATAGTCACCCATTTCGGATTATTCTCACCCCTTCAGCGAAAGAACTGAACATAACTTTCCGACCGTGTATCAGAATCGCTTATGTGACCACAATTCGGAATCGGCACTCCAAAACGGTCGACAAGACGCTGGTTTAGCGCAATTTCGTTCCGGGGCCGAAATTCCACCGCGGAACATGTGTACTAGTACACCGATTGTCGTACCCCGTGGGTAAAACACAGATATTTGTTCACTCGGCGTTCGAAACCGCCCCCGAGGCCCCAATTTCAAATCGACATTTCGTCCGGGTCGACACAAGATCGGATTCGGAGATTTTTGGTTCGACGCCCTTCTTTCCCTTTAACCTCTATTTCTTCTGTTTTTGTTCGTTTGATCTCATCCTTCAATATTGTCATTGTGCCAACCAAAAAAACCAAGACAGAATGTTAGATAAGTAGTTTTTGAGTTCCATCCCTGAGTGGAGTGGGAGGAGCGACTGTATGGACTTACAGGAGAGAAAAAAAACCATATACATACCATCCGGTGTATTTAATAAACAATTCAAAATTGTGTAAGTACGGTTAAAATCTACTCTACTCGATGAAAAGAAACTTATTACCCTCTGTATCTTGTACTAAAGATGATGTAAATTATTTGACAAACAATTATTAGTTGACTGTGAGAAAGAGAGAGAGACCTTGTTGAACTCTTAACTAATAAAATTACATTTTAAAGAATCTACAACATCTTTATTACTCTTCATGTCTTGCAATAAACATTTCTCCTACTCTATTGTGTCTATAAGCCAAGATTATACTCGTTTTATGGTTGGTTTAACGATTGTTTAATGTTGGCTGTTGTGTTTTCTATGTTTTTTACATAGAAATATGAAAGTAACCCTATCCCTTTTGTGAGAAAATTTTGAGCTTTGGTACTCCGTATATTTCAAATGTTGTAGATACTCAATTTAAAAGGATACGGTAAACGTAGTTGATTAAGCAAAACGCTTGTTTATAGTTGAAAAAATCGTGTGTATGTGGGAAAAAAATCCTCTGCTTACGATGACACTTGAGGTTGCTCAAACTTGTAAATATTCTGAGCAAAAGAGAAAGAAAGAAAAGAGGTGGGGGCCACACAGATTATGTGGATTCCTAATGCAGGACGCATCAAAGCCCATTAACAGAGCTCGAAGAATGAGTTGTCCCAAGGCATCTCATATAAACTTGCATATGTCCTTTGCTGTTGAGAATACTGAAGACAACATCTGGAAATTTGGACAATGATGAAAGAGGAAGTGGGGGAACCAGTCCTCCAATAGAAGTCAGCAGCAGCTGCAATGGAAGATTATCAGAACAAAAGTTCAGCAAAAATAATGGTCAGTAGACAAGATTAGTCAGCTGTTTGCAGTGGTCGTTGGGTTGTAGGGAAATAAAAGAATGTTTTAGGGGATTTAAGAAAGATGAATCTGGATTTTCTGATTATTCCCAAGAATCATGGAATATTTATGAAAGTAATGAAGAATAAAAGCACAAAGAGAAACTGTCAGAGCAATATATGTAATTGTTTACTCCACAAAGACATGGAGACCATGGTGATACTGTTCTCAATGTCACTCCATGGACAAGCAACTTTCCCCATAATGATCATCATAAGTACAAATAAAAGACAAGTTATTCATTTTCAAGATCAAAAGCATAGTTCTACTCACAGCCCATCTAGTTCTGACCCAGGACATTGACAGAGATTTAACCAAATTAACATTGTTTAAAGATTAAGTGAAGCACAAACGTAGCCTTACACCAAGTGAGCAATCATGAGGAGATCAAGCATGCAATACACGTTCCAGCAGAAAACCATGTTTTGTAGATTGGTGCAAATGAGAATTTGAAATTTACGGTTAGTAGCTTATCCAATAATTACCTCAACGTTTGGAATATTGAGGGGCCTTCCTAGCTTTCTTCAGACCAACTTTCTTCCTCTCAACAATACGGGAGTCTCTAGTCAAAAGACCCTCCTTCCTCAAAGGCACCCGGTGGTTCTCACTGACCTTCAGCAGAGCTCGTGCAATGCCTAGAGAAATTGCTTGAGCCTGACCAGCAAGCCACCTCCTTGAGCTTTAACAAAGACATCATAGCTACTTTCATATCCTAATGTTAATAAGGGGGTCCTCACATACTGCAACACAAGGGATTTCCTTGGATATTCCTGTGTCAATCAAAGATATTGCAAATCATCAGACGAAAGCTTCAGACAGTAGCCAATTTAAGCTCTAACAGATAGAGCAAGACAGCATGAATCAAGTTTCATTTTCTTCTCTTGATTCAGTTCATCAACCAATTATTGAATTGCAGAACCATGCAATCATCAAATAAGTTGGCACATCATTGAAGACAAGTGAAAATTGAAAGTGCCCAGGGTAAGAGAGGCATCATTTGAAAGAGATGAATCAAACAGGGTCAGGGTACTAACTCACTGGCTCATAGTTTTGCCATGTAATATATTAGAAGTACACAATTAATAAAAGGACTCTGTCATAGCCATCTACTATAATATCCCCAAATGTACTAAGCTTTCACTTTTTTATGATGAGGAATCCACTAGATGAACCCTGGGGCAAATATATGCACAAGCTCCTACTTGTTGGACAGCATTGAATAAATATGTGCACAAGCAAATGGAGACACCAACAATCTTCCAGCCTTAGTTCATGGAGACTTCTCAACCTTTTGAGTATGGGTGGACTCTAACGATGTACTTGTTAAGCAACTTCAGGACTGAGATGGATCATTCTCTTTTGGGGTATGAGATGGGACTAAGTTAAGTATTAAAATAGGCACCAAGATGATATTGTTCCAGACGAACAGATTCTCAAATATTTTATATCTTAAAAATCCATTATCGAAAGAGAAATGAAGTAGCCAAGAATGTATGTAGCCCAATCTTTATACAGAAAAGTCAAAACATACACACATCCGAGATCTGTGTCCCTCAATATGCATCCAGCAACTAAGTTATTGGTACAAAATACAAAGTCTTCAAAGAATAATGAATTTCTCCAATCCGGATAAAACTAAAGAAAGACTACTTATTTAGCTTAAATACTAAAACAAACTCCCCAACAAGCACTTTTCTCTCCTGAATAATGAATAATACTATCTCCCGAGAACATTAAGCCTTCATGATTAATGGCCCGTGGGCAACATTTGATGGTTAAACCATATTTTCCTTCATCTACAGCTTCAAATGAGTGGTGGTCATGATCTTCGGGAATACAGAGATAGTTATCATTATTAACTATTTCGTTGCAAGAAGAAGGCATAGCAGCTGACGCAAAGACAAAAAATTTCGCATTAGAGGAAGGAAGTGCTTCAGAACCCCAACAAGGGTAATCTTTGCAAAAGGAAGCATGGCAGATCACTGTGAGCGATCGATTCAACAGGAAGGATCACAAACATCGAGGCGAAAGAACAAGAAATCCATGCAACGGAGAAACTCCGCGCTGACCTTGGCGTCCCTGTAGTTGATGATGAGCTTCCCGTTGCCCTCCTGGAGGACGACCCGGGCGATGGCGCACTTCCTCCTGCCGGTCCCCCAGATCCTCTGGGCGGCAAACCCCCCGGGGAGCCTGGACTTCACGTAGCTCTCCAGGTTCGCCCCTTCGACCTCCGCCGAGGCCAGAGCCCCGCCGGCGTCCGCGGCGGCGGCGACGACAGCGACAGGGGCGGGGCTCCGGATTACCAAGGGATGCGGCGGCGAGCGGAGCCGCACCAGACGGAGGGCGCAAGGGTTCTGAGACACCTGGGATGAGAAGGAGAGGGAGGAGAGAGAGGAGGCGAGGGAGGAGAGCGAAAGCGCCGTCGCCATTGGAGGGGGAGTGGGAGGGGATGGCGGTGATCGCCCGGGGAGATAAGTGCCTGCTGTGTGCTTTAAACGAGTTCGCCGTGTCGGAAACGGATGAGGGGGTGACCATAACACAAAGGAAAACGTTCATCTGTAGAAAGAGGTCGGGGTCAGGGGTGGATGTAAGTTCACCGATGAGTGAGGCGATCTGGGCCTCCTTTCCTGCAAGCCATGTTGGGTCAGAACTCAGAAGCGGTTTAATGGGCGTTGCCATGCGTCTGGACTGGGACTGTTAGTGTTAACGGTACAGAAATTCTAAAACCATCAGCACCAAATCGAAATTAAAATCGGATATTTTCGATAAGTTATCGAAGTCGAAAATGGAAAGTTTTGATTCCGTATCCGATTATCGATTTTTGAATCTGATAATATATAATATATATTATATATGAGTAAAAATCAATTTTTATCCAAATTCTGAATCCAAGTTTTCAAATCCGTTCATATTTAATATATCATATTTCTGAATCAAATTTTCGATAATCCAAGAAACGGATGGGGAAGTAAAATCTGATTTCGATTCTGATTTTTTTTTTGATAATTTTATTAAAATCAGATACGGAAACAACAATTTTTATGTCCATATCCGACCCGTTTATACCCCTATGTGAAACAGACAGATGAAAGCGAGTTGGCCTCCGTTTCTTGTATCCATGGGCCATATGGATCTCACGCGTTAATGGGCCTTTCTATGTTACGGGAGTTGGACTTATTGGATACTCCATAGTGGCAGTTTATGTTCACGAGAAATACACAGTATGCTCTCATCAGTCGAATGAGCAATGCTTATTGTTCGACTGCACGAGTAGTTTTCTACCGGTGTGCGGACGCAAGGTATGTGTGTAGGGGCCTCCCAAAGTACAGACTTCAGAGCAAGCCAAAGTCATAAGAAAAAAAAAGGGCAGTTGCCACTACAAATCTCTCAATCGTCTCCTTGGATCACGCAAGATAGCTAGATAGATATATACATGACTCTATGATCCTCACGTTGTGGTGCATTCTTGCAATAAATTGATAGAACATATGGTGAGAGGGGCGCTTGTGCTAGCTACTACCCAACAAAATTATATAGAATTCTACGTGTACAAAAAGAAGATTGGAGAAAGAGAAATCTCCAACATCAACGGCAGCATTTGAGATTTGATCTCGCGACCTCCGCACGCTAGAGACGGCCATCACTGCGCTACAAATATTTTTGTGTATATAATTATTTAATTATATATATATATATTTCAATTTCTCAGTCTCAAATTGAACTGAACAGTGAACTCCATAAAATCGAGTCGAATCGAACTGAATCGATCGATTCAATTTGATTTTTCGATTTGGACCATATAATGACACCCCTACTACCTAAAAAAAAAAAAAAGAAAAAAGGGATATAAAAAGAAACGCTTCCTTGGTGCGCCACATTTGGTGAGAGAGAGAGAGAGAGACCCATGTGTCCATCTCTCTCTTCAACGTGGAAAATACTTATCACATAGAAGCATACAGTGCCGGTGACAATTGGAAACAAGTTAACTTTGTCGGAGATTTCGACAGGAATCGCTAGCAACCACAATTCCAAACGCCACACAAAGAACATCTTTGTTCTAGTGTGGTCTCATATTAAAAAAAAAAAAGGATTTGCAAAATCTTGATGGTATCAAGAGCTGAAGGTAGAATGGTCAGAGAAAATTGTCAAATATTGGGTGTTTAATATTTGACCTATATATGCCCAAGATAATTGCTTAAATAAGCCTTGTGGTAAATGGCAACCGATGTGTATTTTTCCTGCTTTCTTCTGCAGAAAATATTTGCCAAGGTCTTGGTGAAAACCGGTCATATATAGGGTCCATTTGGTTGTATGTAAAACAGTTTACTAGGGAAATAGTTTTCCACGGAATAAGTTTTACGTGAAAATGAAAACGTAATTGTCTATTTAGTTGTCAGGTAAATGTAAAGTTGTATAGAGGAGTATGAGATCTTATGATCTACTCAAATGAGATAGAGTCATATACTCCTTGTGCATTAACACTATTCATCAAAAATTTTATTTTATTTTATTTTAATATTTTTAAAAAATAATAAAAATTAAATAACTTATGAAAAATAAATAATTTTGACAAAAGATAATTTAAAATAGGAGAAATAAAATAAAAATACAATTTGAATGAATAATATTATACAGATATTTTAATAAAAAAGTAAAAATAAATTAACTAATGAAAAATAATTACATTGACAAATATTATCTAAATAAATGAAAAAAAAAATTCATCTAAATGAATAGTGCCTACATATGGTTAGTACTGGGAATTGGGTGAAATGGGGCAGCCGCGGGAACCGGAAAATGGCGTCCGCGCTTTTCGCGCAGATGCCAAAATCCGGAAATTTTTGGATATGATTTTTCAAATTTTGGTTTTACAAGATAACAAATGACATAAAACATGAAGTTTTCCCGAAAATATTTTACTGAGTGATATTTTACGTCAAAACAAACGGACCCTAGTCTTGCTACAGATGGTCTGTCCCATGCAAACGCTACAGTCTTTCAGTTTACCACACGTCTTCTTTTGCACGGAAAAAAACTTGTTACACTTAGGGTCTATTTGGTTGTTTGTAAAATAAATTCATAGGGAAAACTTTTTCCATAGATTAACTTTTACATGAAAATGAAAATCATAATTGTCCATTTGGTTGTTAGGAAAATATTTTCACTGGTTATTTGTGTAAATAAAATATTAAAAAGAGTAAAAAGTCAACAGCATTAAATGTAAGTTTTTACTAACAAATTGGATGGAGATGCATGTGATATTATGGTCCACTCCAATGAGAGGAGGCCACATACCCCTAGTGCACTATTCATCAAAATTTTTATTTTACTTTATTTTTTATTTTCAATATTTTAAAAAAAAATAAAAAAATAAAAAAAATAGTGGAAAACAAATAACTTTGACAAAAACAATTTAAATTAGGAGAAATAAAAAAAACATAATTTGAATGAATAGTATTCTATTGATATTTTAATAAAAAAATAAAAAATAAAACAACTAATGAAAAATAATTAATTTGACAAAGTTGATTTAAATAAAGGAAAAAAAATTTGAATGATAGTGCTAAGAATGTGATTAACCGAAATATGAGAAGTACACACCTGGAAAGCACCTGGAAAACGGCTTCCGTAATATTGCCGCGGATGCCGAAATTTGTGACTTTTAGGATGATGTTTTACATAATTTAGTTTTCAAGGCTACAAATGACAAAAAAAATAAGTTTTACCTGAAACGGTTTTCTGGGTGGGGTTTTCAGGGTAAACAAACAGACCCTTAAATGCAAAGTCGACTTATGTCTGGAAGAGGATGCCTTAACATGAGGCTAGCTACTCCAGTATCTGGTCCATGGAGCAGATAAGTTGAGAAAGGAGCCTACTTGGCCCAATTGATTGTTATTGGTACCCATACCCAGTGGCGGATTCTTAGTAAAGTCAGCGGGGTCACGTGACCCCACTGACTTAGAAGGAGTCTTAAAAAAAAAATTATTTATATAGGTTAAAATTTTATGTAAATTTATATAAGATGATCTCACTGAATTTAAAAGTGACCCTCCTATTGTCAAGTGACCCCACTAAATTGGATCCGCAACTGCCCGTGCCAAATTAGACCACATATGTCCCATGCACAAAAGCACACTTTGTTTTGTTGTACCTAACCCTCCCCCCCCCCCCCCCCCCCCCCATCCCATTCCCATGCAGCATCTTTTGTAGAATAAAAGCTCTCGGGAGAGGATGGAGTGAGACCAGGTTTGCTGCAGCAGACGAGTGAGGAGGCTGCTGCAGGAGATCTAGTTTTACACACAGGAGTGAGGAGTCGGAGTCCTGCGGCAGGGAGGAGAATGGAGAACCGCGATGCTCTCAATGCTGCAAATTTGCCTCCCGGCTCTCTCCTTCGGGTAAGTACTCCCATCCGAGAAGCTCTCTCTCTCTCTCTCTCTACCGGAACTGAGGTGGCCTCCGACCGGAGAGCTTGCCCGTCGCGCCCACCTCCTTCCCATTCCTTCTTTTCTCTTCTGTTACGATGCCACCGCCACCACCTCACATTCTCTCTCTCTCTATATCTATACTATATATCTCTCTCTACCGGAATTAATTAGGCGGTCGGCCGGAGAGCTTCCCCTTCGCGCCCACCCCCTTCGAATCCCATTTCTTTCACCGCCACCACCTCACATTCTCTCTCTCTCTCTCTCTCTCTCTTCTCTCTCTCTCTCTCTCTCTCTCTCTCTCTCTCTCTGTATCGGCGGCCTCCCATCGGAGGCTTCCTTCGCTCCTCTTCTATTACGATCACACCGCCACCACCTCACTCACTCTCTCTGCATCTACCGGAACTGGGGCGGTCTGTGACGGGAGAGGCTTCCCTTCGCCCCCATTCTTCTTTTCTTATCTCTTCACCACCACCACCTTCTCACATTCTCTCTCTCTCTCTCTCTCTCTCTCTCTGTGTATCGGCGGCCTCCCATCGGAGGCTTCCCTTCGCGCCTCTTCTGTTACGATCCCACCGCCACCACCTCACTCACTCACTCTCTGCATCTACGGGAACTGAGGCGGTCTCTGACGCGCCCATTCTTCTTCTCTTCCTTACCTCTTATTTTCAAATATTCTGCTGATATTTGACACTTGTTTTTTTTTTTTTTTGATTGGTTTAGGGTGTCCTCTGGAACAGTGGCGCCAATGGAGTTTTTTACGCCATTATCACATGTGGTTGCAACCAATCATATACGGTGACGGGTATACCGTTCTATGAGGCTGATGGTACTTGTCCATGTGGGGTTAATTTTAAAGTAACTTTCAAGCCGGACGACGAAGTGAAGTTGGAATCGCGAAGTGAAGTTTGAACAGCGAAGATTCGTGTTTTTTTTTTTTTTAACCATATAGGATCAGCTACGTACTGCAAATGACACATTGTCGTGTCTTCTAATGTTTTTTTTTTAAACCATATAGGATCAGCTACTGCAAATGTCCCCCTGAAGATAAGATACTCAGGGGCCTATTAAATAAATGTACTTTGTTTCTAATAGTGTGAAATGTCAAATGGTCTTTTCGATCTGATTTTTTATTGTTGGGTTTGACATAAAATTTTATTTGATTTGAGTTCCTTTTTTTTATTCAAGTTTGTTTTCTCATCTTAAATTCGCATATTGGAGTTGAGATTTTATTTGAATTCGGTTTAAAGTTAAAATGATTGACCTCGACTTATTTGATTTGATTTTTTATTTTTTATTTTTCTTATTTCAGATTATTTCATTTTGATCTTAAGTTTTGGATTTACTTTGAAGTTCTTTTTATTTGATTTGTTACATTTGTTTTAAATTGTTAGATTGATTTAAAATTAAATAAAGAAAATATGTTGGGTGAAGGTATGGTGAGTCGGCAGAGACTACAACAATCGTGTTAGCGTTATTTATTTACACAAACATGTAACATAAAGTAACATAAAACGGCGAAACTACAACAATCGGGTCTCATATCAAATTGAGTGTTGTAGGAAACAACAATCCGAAATTAAGACAATGGCCAAGCGACATGTATGAACCCTTGTGGCCGTTGGCAGGAGTTCTAATCGAGTTGAATTTTAAAAAAAAAAAAAAGTAAAAGATGCAGGGAGAGACGTCAGTACAGGAAGAGGGGGACCATTAATAGTTTTGCAATAAGCAGATCATTGCACAGGCGGAATTCTTCATGATAGGTTATACCAAAATTACATTTCAAAATCAGTTTTATATATATATATATATATATTACCAATTTTATAAAAATATAATAATATTAAAAAATCAATTTAAATCGAACTAAATCTAATCGTTGGTTTGGAAAAGTTTTCTCCAAATTGAATCGGCCTTCACCATTGCACACCTTTCAAAGTCCTGAGTAGGTCCAGCCTGGGCCCCCTTCACCAATGAGCTCATCTCCGCGGCCTTGGGATTCCAAAAAAACCCATTGGACTCCGCAGCCCAATAAAAAAACCCAAACATCAGCTCTCCGGCCTCAGCGATCTCAGCCCCATCACTCCTCCTCGGTCGCCCCAACCCGGTTAGGTTGTTCGACTGTTCGCCTCCGGCCCTCGTCCGCCGGATCGTTCGACCAGAGGGAGATACAGAGAAAAGGAAAAGGGCCTTCTAGCCCCTCTACCCCACCCCCCCCCCCACCCCCAAGTGGAGTACGGAATGACTCGGATGGCTGATAGAGCAGAACCTGTCAGTTACGCCTTTAGGGGACGTTACGGTGCCTTCGCTGGTTCCCAATCCTCCTTTCACAAGTGGTGATGTAGGCGGATTACCACACCAACCCTTTTAACATTATTTGTGCTTGTTAAACTAAGTTATGTGTGGGGCCGCCACATATAGCTGTAGTTTATGTTGTAGCATCGGTAATTACTCAGGTTACGAATGACCCAATTTATCTATGGCAACCACCCCTACTGATACACTGTTATATAGGTTTTCCTCTTCGATCCATTTTAAAGGGAAAATTATACATAAAATGAAACAAAAGTTCGACATTTTCACAAAAACATTGCATTAATGAATACAAAAAGTCATTTGAACGATCTTCTCTAGATCTTCCTGAGCAGACCCTAGCGAAAGCGCCCAACGTACTCATACTGCTGATATGCTTCATCCAGGAAGTTTACTAACTGTTGGCCATAGTCAGGCAAAAATGGATGAGAATTTGAGCTTTTTCCTTCATCTCTCTAGCCTGTTGGGATACTTTTCTCAATTCCTCAACCGCCCTTTCCGCTTGTTGCCGAAGTTCCCTATGCCTCCCCTAGGCCAACTGCAAGTCTCTAACATTGTCTCTCAACCTCCGACATTCATCTTCCACCCTCCCATATTCATCTGTAAGAGCTTTAATATACTCTTGTTGAGAGCGCACTTTCTTCTCTAACGTTGCCTGGAGCAGAGTTTTCCTAGCTTCAGATTGGTCAAGCAGAACAACAGCATCATTCATAAGGGCTTTCAGATCGTCATTGTCACTGTTAACTTCCTTGTAAGCTTCGTTACAAGTCTTCAACTTGTTTTCGACCTTTTGATATTCTAGCTGGAGGAAGTTTTTTTGAGCCTGCACCTTGTAATTCATTTCTTCTAAGGAGCAAGGAGTTTTTATTTATTTCTGACTCGCTTAGTCGAGCAGTGGTAGCATCCAACTCAGCTTGCAGGGTTATGTTGTCGTTCTGGAGCTCTTCGCAAGCGCCTTGGCCATTGCCGCAATTGTGTCGGTTAAGTGGATGCTTTTAATGTACTTACAAAGCCCTCGAGCTCTTTTCTTTTTTTTCCAACTCACCCTTTAGTCTTTTGTTTTCTAGTGAAAAAGTTGAGTTTTCTCAGCTGCTCAGTAGCCAACTCATACCGAGCCTCAATCTCCATTGCATATCTATAGATGGGTGAGGGGACGGACAATGGGTGTTTGCCCTCGGTGGGAAAGGCGTCTCTCCACAATTTCATCAAGAAAAATTGGACAAATTGAGCCGATGAAGACATGAGTTCTTTAAGAGTGACTCGATTAGTTAGACGTTGCACATCAGAAATAAGAGATTCAATATCCACTTTTGGAAGGATTTATGATATTTTTTTTAATTTATTTACATTAAGAATTTAAGTGCTGATTCTAAGTATTAAATCCAAGACCTCTTTTTACATGTTCAAAGATTAGATCAACTGATCTAGCGCACCCAAAATAATAATAATAATAACGTATATTTGTAATCACCACACAACTATGTTTGAAGACAACTATGAACATACGGTTGCTGTGGAGATGTACTTTTAAGCAGGACAATTTGGCAACTCTTCGTGCAAACATATATATTTTAGGTGCAAAATTTTCTAAAAATTCGTGGATGATATATTTTTTTAATCTTTTCTTTTGCAACAAATTATGTGAACATATAAGATAAAGTTAACACGCCGTGCATATATAGCTGTTCCAAAGGTATGAATTTGCTCTGATCCCCTTCTTCTTCGGCGCGGCGGCCGGCTCCCCATCTCCTTCGCAGCAACTCCTCTTCTTGTTCGGCAGTGAAAGATCGATGGCGCAGCAGGCCGACGGCGCCGCGAGCCTTCTTCTTCATCAGCGGCCGATGGACGGCGCAGCGGCAGCGGACCCTTTTCTTCATCTCGAGCAGATGGCAGCGGAGCACCGGCAGATGGCAGCGGACCGTCTTCTTCAGCACCGGCAGTACCGGCAGATGGCAGCGGGCCGTCAGATGGCAGCGGACCGTCTTTTTCAGCACCGGCAGTACCGGCAGATGGCAGCGGACCGTCTTCTTCAGCACCGGCAGTACCGGCAGATGGCAGCGGGCCGTCAGATGGCAGCGGAGGCAGCGGGCCGTGAGATGGCAGCGGTCCGTCTTCTTAATCACCGGCAGTACCGGCAGATGGCAGCGGGCCTTCTTCTTCATCAGCGGCCGAACGACGGCGCGGCGTGTGAGGCCCTAGACTTTTCCCTTACATGCATATTTCTGTGGAGTTTCTCGCGCCGACTTTCCGAGTTGGATTCAAGTTTGAGTTTCCAAATTTGAATCGAGCCGATTTCTTCGCGGGGATAGGCTTGCAAGCTAGACCCGTGAGGGGTTTGGTTTCTGCTTGAAGCACGATTCAACCCCCCATAAACATGGGGCGGATTTTGCTGGGTTTGGCGTGGTGTCTCTTTGAGGGTTATGGGTCGCCTGAGAGTGGGAAGGGGGAAACAGTGTGATAGAGAGTTTTGTGGGCGGTCTGTGTGAGGAGGTTCTTGACAGAAAGCATCAAGAGGGGAGGCCTTCAGGACGTGACGGAGGAGAAGGATTGTGGAAGGTGCGTCCAAGAAGGCTGTGCAGGCGGATTTGATCGGAGACCCACCAATTGAACACCTACCAGACTACTGGTAGGGGTTTCCCTATTTTAAAAGATTTTTGTAACGCCGAATCGATGCTGTTTTTCCCTTCTTCTTGTGCTCCGTCCTGTATGCTGCGCAGGCAGGGACCTGACGGCGTAAACACCGCCGCCAAGCTCCCTCCTTTCCCAGTTACTTTCAGATCGCGTTTTTTTTTTTAGAGAAGTAACTTGGGGGTCTGAATTGAACACCTACCAGTAGGGGTTTTCCTATTTTAAAATATTTTTGTAACGCCGAATCGATGCTGTTTTTCCTTCTTCTTGCGCTCCGTCCTGTATGCTGCGCAGGCAGGGACCTGACGGCGTAAACACCGCCGCCAAGCTCCCTCCTTTCTCAGTTACTGAGTTTTGTGCGTGTTGATGACTTTTGGGGTTTCAGTTGGGGTTTTTGCAGTGCTGTCATGGTGCCATGCACTGCGACTCAAGTGAGAGGCCAATGATATTTTCTGAATGTTTATATTAGTTAGTTTCTGGTTATCTGAGAAATTAAGTGAATAATGTTAGTTGAAGTCCATGAAGTATTTAAGTCCTGAGAACTTGTTATAAACGGTCTGGTAAGGGTTAGCATGTTTTCATAGATTTTAATCCGAAGGGTCCTTGCTTAAGAAATTTTTGGTTGCATATGAATTAATATCCAGATTTCTGTTCAATTAGGATTAGTAGAAATATTGCTTCGAAAATTATGGAAATTCAAGATTTCATTTTATTATGCAGAAACACCCCATGGTTAAATTTTGAGCATGTTGATTCCCTGTTTAAGGATTTTGGGTGCATATTGTCAATATCCAGAAATCTGCACTAAGTATGAAACATAATCTCACTGTTCCGAAAATTTTGGGAAAAAATAGATTATGTCAGATTATATGCTGTGGTTAAAATTTGGGCATGATCTGATTTCAGTTTTAATGATTATAATTTTATGAAGTTTTTATCATCATGTTAAGCATATCAATTTAATTATGAACAATTAAGTTATCCAGTTTAGTTTCTGTAGTGATTGCTTATCACTGTGAAACAGAAATTTGAGTTCTGTAAGGCCAGTAGATCAGTTTATGCCTTTGGATAGAAAAAAAAAACCAGAGAAAATGAGTGATTCATATTTGAAATCATCATGTGAGAAATGAAATAATGTGTCATGTGTGTCAATGAGACACAACCTTCATAGAAGGTTATGGAGCCTTACTGTAGTAAAGTCTCTAAGGGAAGGCTCAAAATATCATGTGACTATGTGGGTTGGAGGTGGATAAGTATCACTGATAAAGATGGAGAGTATTTCTCTCGGTTCTAACAGTAACTAAGACTTGTTATGGTTTTACTTAGGTGACAAGTATGTGTATGTGTGTGATGTCCTTCTACGGCGGTTTGGGCTGTGTCTCGGCTTGAGATATTGTGTGCATGTGGTAATGTGATGAGATATTGTGATAATGAATGTGAAGCTGTGTTAATATGTGATTAAGATGCGAAGGTAAGATAATGATAATTGTGAATGCGATTAACAAATACATGTGTTATTCAATCATGTCGACATCATGTGTAGTTTACTATGTCAACATGGCCCGTCATAGAATTTTTATAATCGCTAGTTCTTTATAAATTAAATGGCATGCATGGAAATGTCATATTAGAATGCATGTGGTAAGTCATGGTTGTGCTTTTGAGTTATTTGCTGGGTTTATTCATAGACTCATATATTTGTTAACTCTACAGGTGAAGTTGAGCTGTTAGAAGCTGAGATACCGATGGCTGACTCTGACTCTGAGCGAGAGGATTAACGAGAGGCGTTGGGTAGTGTTATCTTAGAGTGTAGAGCTTTTCCTTTGCTTAATACGTGAAGAGTTGTGTAGTGGAGTACTCTAGTCGTCAGGCTTACAGTTGATTTGATATTTGCACTATACACATATATATATTCCGCTGCAGTTATATTCCTCTGGTTTTGGAATCCAGTAAGTTATGTACGCCAAGGAAAGCATCACAAAGTTATCTTGCAGATTTAGGTCAAAGAAATAAGAACAAGACGCAGCAAAAATAAGATAGTTGTTTGGACTTTGGAGAGTATAATCTGACTCAGATAATAAGTATTTCTCTGGGGAATTTGGCCGTTTTAAGTTGATTTTACAATTCAATTTATGCCTCAAGGAAGAATAACTTTCAAATTTGATCCCATTGTTCTTGACTTGAGAATTCTCTTGGGTCATTCTCGTCAGTATAGGACTATAAGCGATTTGCCAATTCTAATAAGTTTGGCGTGCCTGGGTTGTTCATTGGAATGCTTTTTCTGGTGGTAGAATTCTTCAGGTGGCTTCAGATTTACATTATGCTAGTTTTATATCCGTGCCGAAAGTTTTTAAATATATATATCTAAAAATTTATATTTTTATTTTTTTTAAAAAGTGCTCTAAGAATATTTTATGTACATATTTTTTTAGAAACGATGAAAATAATTAAAAGAAGAACAACTTATCTAAAAATATCATAAAATTCATAAGAAATATATATAGTGTTAAAAATAAATATCTTCGATAAATGTAGATTTACTCTCGAGATTTAAACTGTCGACTTCAGTTCTGCTATAAAGGGAGCAAGTTTCCTTTATAGATGAATCTATGTTAAAAGTTTTAGTAATTTTCTTCTCAATATAGATGATCAAACAATCAGATAAAAAATCATCTTCTATTTTGTTGCGAAGTTTGTTTTTGATAATCTTCATAGTTGAAAATGATCATTCTGTTGTAGCTGTGAAAACTGGAAGAGTGAGAATAAGAGTCAAGACTCTGTACACAAGTGGATAGATTTATGATTTTCTTGTTTTCACTTGCCACTGATATAGATCAGAAATAGTGGACAAAATTTTAAGTTTCTGATGTTGTCGTACATACTCTAAGTGCTCTAACTGTATCTTCAATTATATCATCTCTTGTTCTGTAAAATTTTGTAGATAAATTTTTTTGAGATCGAAAAAACTCAAAATTTTGAGATTGAAATCTAAATAAAAAATGATAAAATTGTAATACCTAAATTTTACAATACTCAAAATTTTGCAAAGGTGACGTTGTAGTTCTTCTTCTCGCCCCTGCTCTCTGTGTGTCGCGTAGCGTGCACACTGTACAACCGTTTCTCCTCTCGCTCTCTCCCTCTTCCTTTCAGCAGAAAATATCAAAAATATCAAAACCGGAAATACTGGAGGCGGAGGGGTGAGGGGGAGCTTCTGATAGAAACCTAATATTCTATTCTATCGGGAGAAGGGAGGGTGGAAGGAGGGAGGTTAAAATTTTTAATTTAGTCAACTAGTAGGCCACTTTGAAAGTTTATAAAGAAACATGATAAAGTTAACAATTTAGGGGGGGGGG